>CAKOAT010033336.1:120146-187936 GCA_932364175.1 Eruca vesicaria subsp. sativa
TTAGATATTTTCTCAACAGATTTTGTTATAAATGAAATTAAAGATAACTTTATAGTTATATATTATTAAAATATTTCTTCAGTAATATATATTTGGTTGATTAATATAAATAATCAAATATGTTATATTAATGAAATAGTCCAATATGACTTTTTGTAGTAGATATAAATGGTACTTCTCTTTTAATATAGAAGATGATAACTCTTAATATATATGACAAATGTGTACATGTTGCAGGGATACACATTAAAATCTTTTGTTCTATGACTTTCAAATTTGTAACTCCATCTTGAAGAAGCATACACAATAATTCGTTTAAGCCTCGACTTAAGCCTACTAATGTATTTGGGATGTAATTTGACTCTTTATATTGATTTTCTTGAGACTAATAAATTTGTAGATGTATTCGAGAGATGTTCTATGGATAAGCCAAGCAAAATTCAACTCAATTAAGGGCCTGACTGGTTACAACGCAGCGATTGCGGTTGCGGGTATTTGCGGATGCGAGAGATTGCGGTTTTAAGCGTTAGTAAGAGATTTATACGACTGGGTCAACGGTTAAAAATTGTTGCGTATGCGGGATATTTATGACTGGTTTATCATCAAATACAACAGCGGTTAAGTAATAAATTAACAATATTTAGATTTTATATAGCTATCAAAATATTAAAATCATATTTTCATGATAAATATAAAAAAATTATTGAAAAAACTGTACTATTAAATTTTTTAAAAATTAAAGAAAATATTTTTAGGAAATTTTATAATATAAATATTTCAGTATTTCAATTATTTTAATTGAATATTTTATTTTTATATTTATATAGCTTTTTGAAAAAAAAAGATACTATCTTTTATCCTCCCGCAATCGTCCATAACCGCAAACGTTAGCTGGAACCAGCTTTTGAATTTTAGAAATTCAGAGCGATTTGAAGCGGTTTATTTCGTTTTCTGTGATTGTTGCAAAACACCAACAACCACTACCAACTGCAAAAGTTGCGTTTGCGGATGATGGCAGAAGAACTAGTCAGACCCTAAGTCATCTAAATGGCTAAATCCTAAATCAGTTATTTTTGAAATGTTGTTTGTATGACTATTACGAAGAATATTCTGTGAATATTTCATTTTTTTAACTGATTAAGTATAAATTGGGGTGATGCTCAGCAGTCAGCACTAGGGCCCGAGAACAAAGGTCTTAAGTTTTACTCAACATCAAAATTCGTTTTATATTTAGCTCATGGGCCCGTTCATGGGCTTTCCACCCACAATATCAACCCTGTCACAACACGCCACCGTTTTAACTGTAAGAGCAATTCGCTTAGAACAAGTTTCCCCACAAAGCTCGTCGTCGTCGTTCGCCTGAGCCAAAAAAAAAGCTATGAACAGCGAAAAGGAAGAGCAACCATCAATGGAGATCGACGATTCGGATAATATTCTCGATCTCACCAGCTGCCAACTCCACACTCTCGATTCCATCGAGTTACCACCGACCCTAACCGAACTCGACCTCACGGCGAACCGTTTATCGGAACTAGACTCAAGGATCGCTCATCTCTCCGCGCTCAAGAAGCTCTCTCTTCGCCAAAACCTAATCGAAGATTCCGCCGTCGAGCCTTTATCTCGCTGGGACGCCTTGTCCGATCTCGAGGTGATTCCTCTCCTCTCTCTCTCTATAATCGTGAGATTGATCATCTATTATTATATATATATGCAGGAGCTGATTTTGAGAGATAACAAGCTAGCGAAAGTTCCAGATATAGGCATATTCTCAAAGCTTTTGGTTTTCGACGTGTCTTTCAATGAGATCACTTCGTTGGAAGGGTTATCAAAGGCCTCTAGTACGTTGAAGGAGCTTTACGTGTCTAAGAATGAAGTTAACAAGATTATTGAGATTGAACACTTGCATGACTTGCAGATTCTTGAACTCGGTTCCAATAGATTACGGGTTTGTTTTGTTCCCACCTTCTTTGGTGTTTTTTTTTAAGGATTCAGCAATGAAAATGGAGAGACTTGATGTTTCAGGTAATGGAGAATATGGAGAATTTCACTAAATTAGATGAGCTATGGCTTGGAAGAAACCGTATCAAAGTTGTGAATCTGTGTGGGCTCACTTGTATTAAAAAGATTAGTTTGCAGAGTAATAGGTTGACTTCTATGAGAGGATTTGAGGTGTGTATTGTTTTACCTTTTCTGCTGAAGATATCATAAGCATTTTTAGTAATCTGATGCGTTTAAAAATATGTGCTCAGGAATGTGTTGCTCTTGAGGAGTTGTATTTGAGTCATAATGGTATCTCAAAAATGGAAGGGTTGAGTTCATTGGTTAACCTACGGGTATTGGACGTCTCGAACAATAAGCTTACATCCGTTGATGATATTCAGAACCTCACAAAGTACTTGACATTTCCATTGCCTTAGACCTATTTTGTGTGTTTGTTGTTCTCCATCTTGACTTGGCATTAATTTTGTAGGTTGGAAGATTTATGGCTTAATGACAACCAGATAGAATCACTTGAAGCAATCACAGAAGCTGTTACAGGCTCTAAAGAGAAGCTCACTACTATCTACCTCGAAAATAATCCTTGTGTAAGTCTAACCATACATCAAGGTCTTTCAGTTTCTGGTCATGCATGTCGTAGGATTTCATATCTTTGTTTTGCTTTTTTTGATATGGCATGTCAATTTAGTGGCACGCATAAGATCCCATTGCTTGTCTTGTGTAGTGTGCATCGTAATATAGATAAATCATTTAATGCATGCATCAAGGAACATAAGTTGAGCATCGCAACTTGGTTGAGACCCAATAGCTTCTTTAGATTATAGTTTCTCTGGCTGGGAAATTGTGGAAGTTATCAATTCATTTTGGATCCATCCATGAAGCGAAATCTACTTAAAAGTTTTATTAATTTATGTATTGTCTCTCTCTTGTCAGGCCAAGTCTTCTGATTACGTTGCTGTGCTGAGACAAATCTTCCCAAATGTGGAGCAAATAGATTCTAACTTATTTGCTTGAAGATGGATGGATATGCCTCGTTTTATGAGAGCCAGCTTCTTCATATTTAAAAGACTTAAGAGCATGTGCATTGAATCCAAGAAATCAGGTGCTATTTCGAAATATACGTGTGGTCGGCTGTTTATCATAAAGAAGTGGAAACGAGCAAAATCAAATCGTTCTCTTCATCGATATTTTTGTCAAAACGACTCTCTTGCTCCCTTGCAAGCAAACACAATGCTTGTTATTGTCCGTAAGCAGTGTTTGGTCTGTTTGTAAGGCTGAGGTTGTCTTTGTTTCCCCGTGACAATTTTTTTGTGTGTGTGATTTTGTTAAGCACTGAAAAGTTGCAATGTGTTGAGATTTCACTGCTTTTGGTTACTATTGTCACGTCTGTTCTTTCATCACTAGTGTGAAGTCAATGAACCAGAACAAATATGTGAAAAAAAACGATCAATTTATAGGTTTTGATTCTTTATAATAATATCTTGTACAAGAAAGAGCTATCTTTACTAATGTACCCATGGAAAGATCGTGTAGATCACAGTCTCCATTTTATATCACTCTTCTCAAAATAGTACTTTGTAGACCTTTTTAAAAAACGGTATTTTGGAATACCTTATTTGATTGATTAGGGTTTAAGTTCAACCTAATCATTATATGATTCATCACCACCACCACCAACCATCAATGTGTGACTGTACTTTCTAGACTAAACCGATTTTATTGGAGTTCTACTATTGCACCGGTCTGAAAAGTCAACTACGGTTTGGTTCTGTTCGTGACTTTAGATCACGCAATAAATAAATAAAAACGGAGAGATTATAGCGAATCAACACGTGACAAGTGTTAAATCCACGAAGACCAGCCAGTAGTTAACTAGTGACTTACCGCAAAGCTAAAACATGTCTGTAAAATTCGTGTGAGTAAGAGATTGGATTTGTTTCTGTCTGCTTCGAAAAACCCTTTCCGAGTAGAGTCTTCGTCCACCTTCAAAGTCGTTTCTCTCTCTCTCTCTCGAGCCGGAGAGCTCTCACATTCTCAGCGTAAAAAGAAAAATGGCGACTCAAGAGAGTCCACCTCCTGGTACGTCGTCTGCGATGAGGAATGCTTTCGGAACCGTTCTCTCAGCTCTGATCCTCCTCCTCATTGGTGTCCTCGCTTTCTCGATCCGTCTCTTCTCTGTGAGTTCACTGTCCTCTCTCCTCCTTTAATTTATTCTAACGCAAAACATACGCTAGTCGGTTCTAGATCCGATTGAACTAGTTTAGATCCGACTATTCTGGATCCGATCTCGTGATATTGCGATTGCTCGGTGTAGCTTAAATTCTCCATCACTCTCTGTGTAATGATGCAAATGTTGTTCCTTGGTTCGGTAACAGGAATACGTGGATTTCATATATGTGCCTTATAATACTTGTCTTTATGCTCAGACCCTTTTGAATGATTGTTCATATTATTAAATGTGTTAGCTTTCGAGGTGTTCATTCAATTTTTGCTCATAGATTTGCGTTTCATCTCTACTTTGAATTAAGAGAATGCTTGGGATGAGACTAATTCGTCCTTGAATTTAGCAATCTTTTAATTTCCAGTGTTTTAATTTTTTTTTTTGGGTCTCCTTTCAGGTCATAAAGTATGAAAGTGTGATTCATGAATTTGATCCTTACTTCAATTACAGAGTCACTCAGGTTCCCCTCTCTTTTCTTATATCCATTTAGTTTTTGCTTTGTGAACGAGTTAATTTATCAGGTTGCGGTCCTTTTTTTATTTGTTGTTTGTTTCAGTTCTTATCGAAGAATGGAATATACGAGTTCTGGAACTGGTTTGATGATCGGACCTGGTAATTATCAGGACTAGAACTTTAGATCTCTTGGTCTATCTTCAGTAGCATTATACTTATCTTCTTTCCTTTTTTTGGTTTATAGGTATCCTCTTGGCCGTGTTATTGGAGGAACTGTTTACCCTGGTTTGACATTGACTGCTGGAACCATCTGGTGGTGAGTGTAGTTTCACCGATATCAGCAATTATTTGATTACACACGTGAAGATCAGTTTATAATTTTGATATTTTTATCCACCTGCCACAGGGCCTTGAATGCAATTAACATTCCTCTGTCAGTAGAGACTGTTTGTGTCTTCACTGCTCCTGTATTTTCAGCTTTCGCATCCTGGGCAACTTACCTTTTGACTAAGGTTTGTCTTTTGTCTAACATTTTTGTTTTTAGTATACTCCAGAACCATTTAATCCAACATTTTAGCTATTTTGCCTTTTAACAGGAAGTCAAGGGCTCTGGTGCAGGACTAGCAGCTGCTGCTCTTTTGGCCATGGTAAGTTATTCACTATACGTAGAATTTTTATTCAATTGATGTCTCGGAAGAGTCTGAACAGTAACACATTAAGTTCCTAAAACATTATGGCTATGAGTTTTTTAAAGAATCAAACAAATTTGTTCAAGAAGATCATGCCTATGGATTTTAATAGGTTAGTGCCTAGTTACTGGATGTCATGTACACCATTCAGCTTGGTGCATCGTTTAGTGGAATTTGCAACAAACGTATATTGATGCGATTCTTTGGAATGTTAGTTCTTTTTCTGAATAATTATATTTGCAGGTTCCCTCATATATATCCCGATCTGTTGCTGGAAGCTATGACAATGAAGCTGTTGCCATTTTTGCTTTGATCTTCACTTTCTATCTTTACATAAAGGTTAGCGTGTTCTCCAATGGCATGTAAAGTTGTTTTGATTTTTCACCATGAGTCCATTTAACAACCAACATCAAGCATTCTCTTCTAAATTTCGGTTTCTTATTCAGCACTTCAACAGTTCCTAAATTTATTATTTCTGGTGGACTTTATGCAGACACTCAATACAGGTTCTCTGTTTTACGCTACACTGAATGCCCTTGCATACTTCTACATGGTACGACTTGGATAACTCCCCATTTACTCTTTACTATTCTCTGCTCAACTTTCACATATTTTTTATTTTTTTATCTTCATCAATCAGGTATGTTCTTGGGGAGGTTACACCTTCATTATCAATCTGATACCAATGCATGTGCTTCTGTGCATTGTAACTGGCCGATACTCTCCTCGACTGTACATTGCCTATGCTCCTTTGGTATGTATCTTCCTTCTAGCAACATATAAATATATATTAACAATCAGTACCCACACAGGCCTTTCTCTGTTTGTTTCCTTGAAAAGTTTGAATGTACAAGTAAGAGTCATATTTGCTTTCTTTTTACTGTCCAGCATTGGATTCTAGCTATTAGTTATTTCAAAACTTTTTTCATAGGTGCACAAGATATTAAACTGATAAAATGATTAAAAGATATAATATATACCACTGCTTTGAAGCCTTCAAGATTTCTTGAACTGTCCTCTTGTGGCTAGTATAGGAAGCTCCATAAGGATTCATATGGTTATCACAAATGTCGGTAACCTCAATTTGTGTTATTAGAAATTAGTTGTCTCTCTATGTTGGAGTAACTTTATATATCGCGTAAGATACTGAATAATAGCCGGAATGAGACTATTCTGAAAGTTATTGAAACAAATTGTGTGCATGCGTATGCAGGTTGTCCTGGGCACACTATTAGCTGCCTTGGTACCTGTTGTTGGTTTCAATGCGGTTTTGACATCTGAACATTTTGCCTCGTTTTTGGTGAGTTCTTTCTACATACCCTCATTTTTTAAGGCATGCCTAGTCATTCCGAATTTGAGTGTTAAATCGACCATGGATGAGTCCTCTCGGTGCTTAGTTTTCTAGATGCGAGTTTACATATGCTTTCGATTATCCTAGCCTAGAAATTTGAAGCCTCTTTGAAATTTAAGCTTGTCTTGTAAGATATTTTAATATTTGCTGAACACCATACAACTAATTGTACGACGTACACTTTGTTGGGATGGATATGCTGGATTTAAGCTTTGGTTGTGCAACTGACTGAATATTGTACTACCTTTTCTTTTAACTTCTACTTTTTAAAATTATTTTGTCGGTAACTTATGCAGGTTTTCATCATCATCCACGTAGTAGCACTCGTATACTATATCAAAGGCCTTCTTTCTCCCAAAATGTTCAAAGTTGCTGTGACACTTGTTGTGTCTATCGGCATGTAAGCTTTCTTATACTGTTTGTCTACGATTACCACACCCTGATAAAAGGAGTTTATCTGCATCTTATCCAACTTTAGTAGCTTGTACAGATGGAATAGCCTCTAGATTTCTGGATTATGTGTCATGGGATCAAAAAAAATTCTTTGCTCCATTTTTTTTCAGGGTTGTGTGTCTCATAGTTGTGGCAGTTCTTGTGGCACTGGTAGCTTCAAGTCCAACAGGAGGATGGAGTGGTAGGAGTTTGAGTCTGCTTGATCCGTGAGTGGTTATAGTTTTCAATCTTTATTTCTCCTACCGATCAAATTTATCTGCAAATCTCGAGTGTGCCATTGTCCACGGTTCAGGAATTCTGCTATATGACTCGATTCTTTTGCCTGCAGCATATCTGACACTCCCTTGTTCTTTCTTGGTTTCTTTATTCATCATGTAACAGAACTTATGCAAGCAAGTATATTCCAATTATTGCAAGTGTCAGTGAGCATCAACCTCCAACTTGGCCGTCCTATTTCATGGATATCAATGTTTTGGCTTTCTTGGTCCCTGCTGGCATCATTGTGAGTTTAAACGTTTATTATAGTTAGATTTTGTACGGAAGATCCGTATAGTTAGTGTTGATTCTTTTCTCTTTTCTTGGTAGGCGTGCTTTTCACCTCTATCTGATGCGAGCTCTTTCGTGGTCCTTTATATTGTGATGTCTGTATACTTTTCCGGAGTTATGGTGAGTTGCCTGTCTACGAATTACAGTTTCATCTTTCCCTTGCCGGAGTTATTCACCTGTCTTCCTGATTTCTTAGGTTCGTCTTATGCTCGTGCTTGCTCCAGCAGCATGCATCATGTCTGGAATTGCGCTGTCTCAAGCTTTTGATGTTTTCACTGCTTCCATCAAATACCAGTTAGGTCGATCGTCGAATTCCAAAGATGATGTTAGTATGCTTCTCTCTCTACTTTATTCGTTGTGATGAATTATCTGTTATACCCAAGTTCTGGTAAAAAATGGTTTGTGTTTTGACTGTTAGGCAGAGGACAACACTTCTACAAACAATGCCCCAAAAGATGATTCATCTTCTGGTAAGATTGACAAGGGTGAAGAAGTTGCAAAAGAACGGTCGTCAAAAAAAGGCAAGAAGAAAGAGAGAGAACCTGCTGATAAACCTTCTGTTAAGTCCAAGATTGCGAAGAAAAGGGCTCTTGTTTTGCCTCTTGAAGCCTCTATAGTTGCGCTTCTTCTCCTAATAATGCTCGGTGCTTTTTATGTGGTATGCAGACTTTCTTCGAGCTGTTAGTTTTGATCCCATCTTCTATATTTAATTGTGACGACAAAGTACAAACGATAAGACTTTCAAACGCATACCTTTCTCTCTTTTCTTTTGCAGATACATTGTGTTTGGGCAGCTGCAGAAGCATACTCAGCTCCATCAATAGTTTTGACATCTCAATCGCGTGATGGCCTACATGTCTTTGATGATTTTAGAGAGTCTTATGCATGGTTAAGCCATAATACTGACGTGGATGACAAAGTAAGTTTTTGGCAAAAAAAATACAAACCAGTTCTTAGCTTTTACTAAGCCTGCTTTGTTAATATAAGCTGTCTTTGATAGTATGAAGTTGGCTGAGTTTGGTTTGCGAAAACAAAATCATGTAGGTGGCATCATGGTGGGACTATGGTTATCAGACGACAGCTATGGCTAATAGAACTGTTATTGTTGACAACAACACCTGGAATAATACTCACATTGCAACTGTTGGGACTGCAATGTCATCTCCGGAAAAGGCGGCGTGGGAAATCTTCAACTCCTTGGATGTGAAATACGTTCTTGTCGTCTTTGGTGGTATGTTTCTTCGCTCATGACATTGTTTTCCTTTGTTTATTATTGAAGTATATTCTCTGATGGGACAATCATTTCATCAGGTCTTATTGGTTACCCAAGTGATGATATTAACAAATTTCTGTGGATGGTGCGTATTGGAGGCGGCGTCTTTCCTCATATAAAGGAAGCTGATTATCTGGTACTCTTTATGTTTTTTTCTTTCTTTTCATTCGGTTTTAGCAACAAGATGTGATGGCTCAAAAGTTTTGAAGACTTTGAATCTGAACTTGGTTACCTATTAAATTGTTTGCAAAGAGAGATGGCAATTACCGGATTGATTCTGAGGCCACACCAACAATGTTGAACTGCCTTATGTACAAGCTCTCTTACTACAGGTACGAAGCTTTCCTTTTAAGTATAAGCTTTAACTCTGTTTCCAAAGCTCAGTTTTTCTGTTTCTTTCCACTTCAGGTTTGTAGAGACAGATGGCAAAGGTTATGATCGGGTCAGGCGTACAGAGATTGGGAAGAAAAATTTCAAGCTCACACATTTCGAAGAGGTGATCTTTAAATTCTTTACCACAAACGCCATGGCCAATGATCCCACTTAGATTATGGTAAAATGTGATTGGTTGTGTCATATCAGGTATTCACAAGTCACCATTGGATGGTTCGGATATACAAGCTGAAACCTCAAAAGAACAGGATTCGTGGTAAAGCAAAGAAACTGAAACTGGTAAGCACCTGCGAAAAACAGTAAAAAATGTTAATTTTAAGCTAAGAGAATCTGTCACGGCTAAGGATATTAGTTTTTGAGGCGACATATGTTAACTTTTAAGGCTATTGTTTTTTTGTTTCCAGAAAACAAGCTCTGGATTAGACTCAAAACCAGTGAAGAAGAATCCTTGGATCTGAAATCCTATAAAATTTTAATGTTGGATGGTGGGTTATATGTTAACTCTTAGGTCACTCTCTACCCTAAAGGAATTTGTTGCAGACGCAGTCAAGTTTCTGGTGTTTAGGATTCGTTACATTTTTGTAGACTTGGATTTGTTTAAGGCAGAGCTTTAATTATGTTTATTGTGGAGATTTACATATTCAGGTGGCCAGATCGAATTCCAATCCAATAAAAATGAAAACTCGAAATAGCTTAAGTTTGAGTTCTTAAATATTCATTTAGATGATAACTATTGATGTGATCTACATGTTTACACAAAGATCCGAATTCTTAACTACACTCAAAACTAGATCTACAAAACTATGCGGAAGTTTTTAAGTAATGAAAGAAACATATAAGTATTTACCACACAAACAACGCTCAGATTTTTTTACGTGAAGCCTCGTCATTATCATTTAATGTGTTATAAATATCGACAAGAAAAACATTTGAAGCTGCATGGATCTCGTTGATCGTCGTGCATGGCCCGAGTTGTGGTGAGCACCATATATCTTATCACGATGTGCCATCCTCCACATGACTTGTACCAACGTCTTTGGGCTTGCGCTTCCAGTAGATTGCATTTAGATGTGGGATAGTCTAGGTTAACCACTCTGATCCAGTTGTCATATTTTTATAGTTTGAAATGTTAAAAGTGGTACTGGTGGAATACATCTAGAGTCTACACATATAAATTATATCTGTTTTGCTCATGACGGGCACACGACAGGGTTGCATTATCCTCTCTTTTTTATTACGTACAAAATGTCAAAACTTGGCTTGATTTTTATATGATTTAACGGAAAATTTGTCAACTAATTGTTTTCTGAAGAAAAAAAAAAACACATTTGTATTTTACTTTACTTCGAAAAAGCTGTCCATAAGATGAAATGGTTATCAGCATACCCATTGGTTTTGTATTATGATCCGTTTAGTATTTGTTTGAATGATCAAATACAAGACTTCATTTTACTATTACTGAAGTATATATTTTAGATCTTGATTTCACAAGCTGGAGAAGATACTTAAATTAACAACTACTAGGAGCGTAGGTACGTGACCTGTAAAACAGCATGCTTCAGCGTTATACTTAACGGACATGGTTCCAATCGAAAAGCACGTCTCTTTGAGAGAAAAAGCATGAACTGAACACACAAATTTTTATTTTTTTTACGTTGGTTAAAAATATATTCAAATGCTTAAAGCCTAGATAGTGCATGCCAATAGCATTGAAATGCTACATTAAATATTTTAGCTTTTGTTTTTCACCAAGTAAAGGCTAATCTTCAAAATAAAACAAGTTAACATTATGATCAGCTGTGACAGTCTGTTGTTCACAGTGTTGTAACCGATGTGATGAAGAAAAATTTATAACTCGTATTTTGAGGTAAAAAAAAGAATCATTATGATCAGCTACCAACTAATAACTGTACCTCTTGGGCAATTTTTCATAGCATATGTTTTGTAAGCTACTGTCGTTTATATAAAATGGAAATGAAAAAAGTATATATATACTCTTTCGATTTCAAAATAAGTATTGTTTTAGAGTTAATTTTTTAACTTATAATAATATTATCATCTCAGATCTTTACATTTTACCCCCAAAAAGTTGTCATTTCACATTTCAGTTACCCAAAACTATGACTTTTGTATTTAAGTTATTTCAAATAAACTAGGGATAGGGATATTAGTTTACAAAAAGAAATAACTAGGGATATATGAAACTAAGGTACATCTGCATAATTTTTAAAACTAGCAAGTACAAATATAACATATTTTCTAAAACAGAGGAAATCTTTTTTCTTGGTCAAAACAGAGGAAATCTAAGACTAACAGATATAAAAAAATCAAATTTATGCAACCACTATATATAAAAGTCCAACCTTGGCAGATAAAACCCAAAAATGTCAACGTCTATTTTTTAACCTTTGTCAACAGCTATCTTGGGAGACAGCAATGAAGCATCAGTGATCGTAAGAATATGTAATTGTTTTTTTTGGTTTGCTCGTATAATATACACAGACATGTACGGCTGTTTGAGGACAAAGAAAAGATCAAGTGACACTCTTAAGAATGACAGGTTTTATTGAGACAAATTCAAATCCATATAACAAGTAAGAGTGACTCCAAGAAACAAAAGCTTACTACGGCTCTTCGTTGATAACAAAATATATTACGTAGTTGTCGACTTGTCGTTGATAACAAAACTTCTAATGTCTTTCATCTATCTCTAAAGTGGGTTATTTACTATGTAGATGATCTGCTTCTTTTGTTCTTCTTCTGATTATTATTGTTGCAAGCTTAGTTAATTAATGGTATCTCATGAAGAGGAGAACAAAGAGAAAATATGAATATATCGTTTATTATTCTAGGAAAAAGGCATGAACAATCATGAATTCAGAAACTAATGAGAGGACATATCACATTAGGATACACGTATATATATGTAGGACATATCAAGATGACTAGATCCTAATACAATGTGTATGCACCTATGTGACTATGTCTTGTTTTCGTTTTGTTGTTTTTATTTTTGTACTAAACTACGTATTCAAACATAAATTTATTCCATTGTAAAGTTTGAGAAGCAAAAAATTTGTGCTTGCATGTCGAAACTAGAATTTGTATGGAAAAGCTTACTCTTTCTTTCTTTTTTTTTCAATTTAGAGTTATAAATTGATTTTTTTAATTTGACTTTATAAGTAATAAAGTACATAATAGTATTATTAACATTTCAAACAATCTAATCGACATACATTGTTTGGCGTTTATGGGTTCGTTCACTGTTGGAGAAATCTTCATGCAAATGAGAAACAAACACGTTAAGCCTTGAAGTGATGATGTGTTTCTGATGCGTAAATTAGAATTTTGGGTACGAGACTTAGTCGGAAGCCAAAAAGAACAAATTAAAGCCACGACGTACTTAGCCAGGTGTGGCTCTTTTATGGTAAAACGAGTTGGAGGTTTCACTATGAGCATCTCCAAACCCACTCCATATTTTACTGTAAAACAGAGTGGCGAATAGATTAATAAAGAAACAAAAATCTCAGTACTCCATATTTGGAGTAATCACTTTTTTATTTCTTCTTCTTTCCATTTTCCACTCATTTTTACAGTAAATTATAGAGTGAGGTTGGAGATGCTCTTAACTACTGCTATTTTTTTAATTGTCGTTTGTAATTGATTAGGACTTATTCTTGGGTTCACCCCCAGGGTGAACCTCTAGGTTCACCAACCAATAGGGTGGTGTTATTTTATATTTGATATTTTTTGAAAAAGGAAACAAAATCTTGTCAAGTTATATTATTATTTAACATAAAAATAGAAAAAATACTAATATTTACAAAAAACGAAAATAAAAATCTTTAAAAATATTTTAACATTATATTGTTTTAAAATAAAAGATAAAAATAAAATAAAAATAGTAATAATTGCAAAAAACAATTTAAAACAAAAAATATTTTAATATATCTTTAAAATAAAAACATGTGGTTAAAATAAGATAAAAATAAATAAAAAATAGTATATAATTGGTTAGTATTAATTTACCCAAGAGTTAAGATTTTTTCAAAGGGTTTATGATTTACCCAAGGGTTTAGGGTTTAGGATTAGGGTTTAGGGTTTAGTATTAGGGTTTAGGGTTTAGGATTAGAGTTTAGGGTTTAGTGTTGAATATTTTTTAAAAAAGTTTTTTTTTCGTTTTTTTAATATTATTATTTTTTATTTATGTTTGGTATTTTTATTTTAAAAACATAATATAACTTAACAAGATTTTATCTACTATATTAAAATAGAGTCATTGTTTTTATCTACCTATAAGTAGTCTACTAAATAGGACAATTTATCTACAATCCTAACAAATATAAATAACATGTATAGCAATGTAACCTTATTTTATTTGGTCCTTAAAAATAGCATCTACTTTTGTTGCTCTATTATATTTGTACGTAAGATGATATTGCCTTCACATAATATATATTTTAATGAAGTTTCTAATGAAATTGTATTTTACCATATATTTAGATAATTTTATTATTTTAAGATGTTTGGAATATATTAAGTAATCTATAATTATATATTATTGTTGGTGGAATAAATACGAATTGTTTATTATATATATATATGTTATTTATAATTAGTCTAATTATAAGTAACATATATATATATATATATATATATATATATATATATATATAATAAACAATTCGTATTTATTCCACCAACAATAATATATAATTATAGATTACTTAATATATTCCAAACATCTTAAAATAATAAAATTATCTAAATATATGGTAAAATACAATTTCATTAGAAACTTCATTTATAAAATATAATATTGAACTCAATTTTTATCCAAAAAATAATATATAAAATATGTAAAACTATAAATCTGAATTAAATTTGTGGTTTTACAAAATAATAATATACCCGTGCAGGCGCGCGGGTTGAAGTCTAGTTTCCTTTTAAAAAAAATATCAAATATAAAATAACACCATCCTATTGGTTGGTGAATCTAGAAGTTCACCCTAGGGGGTGAACCTAAGAATAACTCATTGATTAGTAAATAACTTCAAGCGTCGTTGATGTAAAGTTGAATATTCTCATATGGGCTCTTTGCTGCTCTATGATTTATTTTTGTCAATGACAAGTTAGTGACATTGATCATATGTTCATAAAATATGTGAATAAGATAATATGTGAGAAAGTCTAAACCGCGAATGTTTTCCCTAGCTATAAGTAAGGAGTATTCTTGGGGGTCCTTATAAGGATGAGGACAAGTGATCCTATTCGAATTATATATGATTAAGGGTCTTAGAGTTAGCACAGTATGCATGTGCTCCCCATGCCATGTAGTGTGGTAGCAACATTATAGCGTTTCAGGGTTAATTAGAAAGTAGTCGGATCCATTAAGTTGTTCGAATGTTTACATGCAGGATCGACTCAAACACCTCCAGAACCATTCTAACAGGCAAAGAAATAAACTTGAAATTGCTAATACATCAAGCCCTAATTTACATGTGTCACGAAAGGATTCATCTACACTAAATTATAATTAATTATAGCTTTGAAATGACAAAAGAGTATAATTTGATTCATATTTGATCATTTAATCACATCTATCATCGGTGTTCCAAAAGAAAAAAAAATCACATCTATTATCTAATTTTGAGTATTCACTTTTTAAGATGATATATAAAAACATTTAAATTAAATTTAATCTACACTAGAAAATTTTACTTTTAGTCAAAGGTATTAATAGATGGCAATTGTCTCAAATAGACATTTGTAAGTTTTTATCACAAAAATAGATTTCAAAAACTAAAATGATCAAAATTATATTTTTTTATTGTGAAAATTTTAAGTTTTTTATTTTTAAAAAATTTAAAATCCTATACCCAAAACTTTACTCCTCAACTCTAAACAAAAAGGCCGAAGATTAGTTAACTCAAAGGATATAAATTTATATTTACTTTTTTTTGATAAAACGTTTAAATCTATTTTGGTCATTTTTATGTTTAACTTAAATATTTTGCAAAAAAAAAGATTAAGTCTATTTAGGAAATTTCTCTTAGATTCTGTCATATGAAAAAATAATTCAATTATGGGAGAACTCATGGGAGAACCCGGAGATAAGAGATCTGAAAAAGAAATGCATAAAACTAACTATAAATTTTAGTGGGAGTAAAAATGGATATTTTTTATTATATTTCTGTAACACTAACACTAGTAAAAATGGATTATTTACAGATAAACATGTGTAGTGAAGTTCTAATGAATAGATATCTCATTTGACAAACTCTTATCTTATGTCTTGTTTTTTTCTAGTACGAATAAAATGGATTTCTATGTAAAATACTAGGACCTACCAATGAAAATGCTTTTATGAGCTACTAGGGAAAGTCGTTATAGACGGCAAAAAGGTTTTAGGATTAGGAGAACTTGGATGTAAGTTTGGACCTCTGTTCCCTTGTATATCTAACGAGTTATCTTCCAGGACAAGAAATTTATGAAAAAACCTGCAAATCATAACTTAGGAAAAAATGTACATGTAGGCTATTTTAGAAGAGAGTTACGGTCAGAATAAAGAGAATTGGATCACGGTCAAGTAATCTTTGAAAATACTTCATTGTTAGGTGTTACCTTTAGAGATAGGTGTATATGTTTGTAATTTGGCATTATATCAAGCAGTTGAATTGTTCATTCTTCTGCTAAAAAAAACAAAGTTCAACAAATACTTAAATAATTTAGAATAACATACTTAATAATATGCTAAACTTAAAGAAATTTTCATTAAAATTGACTAATATAAACTGAAACAAACATATATTATAAAATATCATTTGTCGTTTAATAAAATATATTAATTATTATCTATGACATTATTGATACTATTTATATACTACTTTAATAATTTTTATAACTTTATCACATTACATTATATTTTCAATTAATTCAGTTTAGAAATGGATTATTTAATTATTTTAGAAAATTAATTAACATAATAATATCAAAATTTTAAACTCTTATCTTTCTTGAGTTAGACCTCGCTCAATATGGACTCAGAGGTCAGAAGTTTCCACTATGTAGATAAAAGAAACAAGCAGAACATACTGAAAATCTCCAGAATGATAGCTGGTACTTAACCTCATACTATTATTAGTAGAAAAAATGTATCAGATATTTTTACTTTAGACTTTCTCCACATATATTAAATTAAAATAAAAATATTAACTATTACATTTTCCTTAGTTTTTATTTACTAATTTTATGTTCACTAAAAAATATTTTCTTTCAACTCAAACCAACAAAATTTAATAAATGTTAGAATTAAATCTTACAATGAAAATACATTTATTATTTTCAGTTTTAAATAATTTTAAAATATTTTAGAAATAAAAGTATTGTTGACTCATTTGCTCGTAGGACGGATCAATTTTTAGTTATATATATATATATATAATAAAACTCATATTTCCATTGATATCTGGTGTAGCTGCCTCTAATGTCTCTTGCTCTCAAAGTCATAAGAAGATAAAGTTAAACGGATCCAAAACTCTAGATTTCACGTGTGATCAGAAAGCTGCCCAACCTGATGCATTCATGTTGATTTGGTCGGTTCTGATCCCGTTGTTGAAGAGAGATTTGACATTCATCACAGATCGAGACTGCAACCTTTTGTATTTTTTTTTGGTCAAAACCATAAACTGTTGTAGTGTTATTATACTCTCTCGTTTTATTTAACTAATGTTTAAATTTCAAACTTAGTTGAAAACAAAATATAAAATATCTTAAAAGGAAAAAATACTCAATGACAAATTTCATTTTGACTGGGAGATTACTACGCTGTAAATAAATTAAGTTTTTACTATTTTTATTTCAATTGTAGATGAAATTAACAATTGGTTCTAACAATTTTTATGTGAATTTAAAAAATTGTACAAAAAAATAAAAGGGAAAAGACACATATTAATTCTTTGCCAGTAACATAATACAATTTACTACACCAAAAATACCACCATAAATTAGTTAAAAGTTTTATTCATTTCTTTGACAAAGTTGTAGTATTATTATAAATATTAGTTGAGTTTTATTGTAGATAAAAATTAGGGAGGGTAAGGATATTGACATCTGCAAATCATTTTTCTGTCTTTTTGTTTAATGCACTCGGTAAAAGTTAGTATATTTTATGCTTTTTAACACAGCCATCTTTGCAGCTCTTGATTTCACATGTTTCCATTTTGTTTGGGGATTCTGAATGACATGGTTTTCCTTTATGAGCAATCACCGTTTCTCATGTTATTAATTATAATAATTAAAACATAACTTTAGTTTTAATATTTAAAATAAAAAAAATGTTCTTGTACAACATATATTTAAAACATTTCTGCATACTTATAAAAAAGAACTAAACGTTTAAAGATCTTCTTTCTAAATCATTGATTATTCTTGAAAAATCACTAAACCCAATATTATATAATTATACATTCAATTATATAGATATATAAATATATACAGCATAAATTAAAATTTATTTTGGAATGATTATGTAAACACAAACCGAACAAAAGAATTGTGAGCATAACAAAATCAATAAGCAAAGGTTTAAACGAGTTTTTCATATTTGCTAATAAAATGATAGTGTTTTAGAAATTAGAAAGATAGAAAAGTGCATTTATAGGTGAAAATCATATTGAAGCCTATCTAACTTAAGCTATGTATCTCTTCGAAATCCGATATAAAAGGATCTAAAACACAATTCTAGTTTTTATTTATTTAATAAATAAAAAAATTTGTTTCATTATTTTAAATTTTATTTAAAATATTTCTTGATATATATAAAAAATGAAATTCAATTAATTCACAGATTCAGAATTTATATATATATATATATATATATAAAACAGAAAGATAAAATAAAATCACAATTTGGTAAGTATAAATATAATTTGGAACTTAAATATAAAACAATCAGTTATTTCTATATACATTTTTGAATGACACATAAGATAAATCACACATAAGGAAATTTAATAGATATATGAAGATTGCGTTTAGCCTTATGATTGAGGCATTTTGGATATTTGAATCGACTGTTAGACGATGCCAATGTCATATTAGCATTAAGATGATGCTATTTTGGAATTGTTCTTAACAATGTGCTAATTTTTATTCGAGCTAAAAGAAGGCATAACTAACTAGGCTAAAAGAATAAGTCAAAAGTGTTCGGCTTTCTATATTTAGCCGATTGTTAATGGCTAAACAGCGCCAGGTGTTGGCATTATATTTTCTATTTCCAATGTAGTAGAAAATGATTTTGTATTTGTCATTTCGATAATACAACAATTTTTTTATATAATACTAGACAAACTGTGAAATCGCCTGAGGTTACACCCATCGGGAGAAACATGTACGCACGTACCGGGTATGATCCAGTCGAAGAAAAACCGGAGCATTTGGTTCGCACTGTGAGTTCATCTGAGAAACAAGAGTGGATCGAAAGATTGAGAACACGACCTGAGATAAATATATCTTTGTCTACGGAGAGACATACATTGATGGTGCTATATACTACAGAGTTGGAAGGTCAAGAATAATTAAGTTCAACGTTAAATCAGAGATGGTTGAGTTTATTAAAACACCCCGAGAATCGCATACCTCGACAACACGCCATTCCACTCTTATAAATTACAAGGACAAACTGGGTGGTGTAAATTATCCTTGCGAATCCGATGACATTGTGGGTTCTCGAGGATGTGGAGAAACATAAATTGTCGATCTTGACGTATGTAATGTTGGCCTCGTAATAATCCCATGAAAAAATACAAATTTAAGATGAAGAGTATTAACTGAAATGATGAGCGTGATAAGATACAATTTTTGAGAGTACAACATTTTGCAATTTGTTAAGGGGACGCCTTTAAGGAGATACGATAAAGGAAACATTTGCTTAGGTTAATCCTGATGTCATAATTTCTATTCTTTTCCATTCCCAGCGGTTTTAAAATGGTTTGCTATTCAGATAAAACCATCCAGACCGAATTTCCTCTATCACATACAAAGTTTAAAAAGGTAAAAATGGCATGCTCTATTTCATGGACCACGAACACAGAGTTTCACTAAAACTAAATTTTTTTAATTTATTGTTGCACACACAACACATTAAACTTTGAAATATCATTTTGATCTATATATAAGAGTACTATAAAGCATACCTCAACTGAAACAAATAGAAAGAAAAAATGAGTTAAAGGATGAATACAAAAGGAACCAAGCAAATTTTCTTAAAAACTTACATCTGTAAAATGTTCAATTTATAATATTATGAAAAAGTACATTGATGGATTATCAAAAGGTGTGTTTTGTTTGAGAAATGATATTTTCAAAGAGGAGTTGCGAGAAAAAAAATGTTTAACAAAAAAAAAACATTTTTAGGACCACTAGATGAAAAATAAAACAATTAGAACCACCGGATTGAAACTTTTCCATTTTCTTTTTAAATACAGTAATTATGAAAGTATGACTTTTTCTATTAAAGAGATGTGTTGTTTCAAAAAATAACTACTCACGACAAAAATATTTTATGTCTAAAAACATTTATTAGGGACATTAGATAAAAAAACAAAGCAATTAGAATAATCAGATTGTAACTCTTCAAATATGAAAAAGTATGATTCTTTCATTTAGATATATGTGTTGTTTCAAAAAAAAATTGTTCACGGCAAAAGTATTTTATGTCGTACACAATTTTTAGAACCACTAAATGAAAAACACAACAATTAGAACCATCAGATTGTAACTCTTCAATTTTTTTTAAAAAAAATACATGAATCATAAAAAAAAAGGGTATGAATCTTCCCATTAAAAGATGTGTTGTTTCAAAAGAAATAATTATTCAAGGCAAAAATAATTGTTTAATGATGAAATGATATCATTCTGGCTCTTAAAAGATATGTGTTTTGAAATAGATGTTCGTTGATCAAAGAATTGCGAAAAATTTGATGACTTCAACATTCATTGCAAAAGGTGTTTTGTGTCCATTAGATCTTAAAATCAAATAAATTATTCAATATTTTCTCCTATAAAAATGATTATGTCATAAGAGGTTTGCTATTATATATAGATTTTTTTTTGAATATATGAATTATGAAAAAGTATGACACTCCCATTGAATTCAAGCTTTTTTCCTATAAAAATGATTATGTCATATGAGGATTGCTATTATATATAGATTTTCTTTTTAAATACATGAATTATGGAAAAGTATGACACTCCCATTAAAAGATGTATTATTTCAAAAGAAATAATTGTACAAGACAAAAATAATTGTTTAATGATGAAAAGATATCATTCTGGCTCTTAAATAGATATGTGTCTTAAAATAGATGTTTGTTGAACGAAGAGTTGACAAAATTTAATGACATTAACATTCATTGCGAACACTGTTTTGTGTCAATTAAATATATATATTTTTGTAATAGTGTCAATTAAATCTTAAAATGAAGTAAATTATGATCAGTGAATTCAACTTGTTTTTTTTACACAAAAAGAAGATGTCATATGAGGTTTGCTATTATATATAGACTAGATGAAAACATGCGGCATGCGCGTGGTGAGCTTTTTAAAAATATGTTGTATTTAAATACATATTTTGTTATCAATAACGTCTTTTTACATTTGATTAAGGATAGGCATTTAAATACCATTTGGTTCTGTTAGATTTTGTTTGGCTTGAATTTTTGCGGTTTGGTTCGTATCCTTGCAGGTTGAGGTTGAGTTTAGATTTGGATAATCCATTTAATTTAACCAAAAAAATGATTAAAGTTCATATATTGTATACTTTAAATTTTCAAAATCTAAAAGTAAAAATAATATATAACATATAAATTTGAAAAATGAATGCCAAAATACTTAAACTTAACATAAAATTGGATATCTAACCAATTTTGGTTAAAGATTTGTACTACTTTTTTTGGATTAGATTTGGTTCAGTTATCTGGATTCAGTTTTTTTGTCCATCCATATATATTTTATTGTAACAAAAATTTAAACGAAATGGATGATGGTTCATATTAATTTTGGGTATGCAACAATTTTTGAACAAAACACACTCTATTATGCGTGATCCATTTAGTTAATCCTTATAAATGGTTGAAGACCTATTAAAAAAACGATTGACTAAACTAAAAAACGTTGTCCTTGATCACAAAATTTTCAATGTGAGATTTTTATCATTTTTAGTAATTTATGGTCGTTTTAAAAAAATTAAATTATAACATATAAAAAAAATCTAACCTTTTTATCATATGATTAATGTAATTGTTTAATTTATTTTAATAACATAAAATTAAATTAAAAGTAAAGAGGATAAAAAATTATAATCAAATCATTATTACTGGGTGTTTTGCCCGCACTTGTGGGCATAATTCTCTTATAAATGTTTATTAGCTGATGTTTCATTAATTTAAAAACCAGCATAATAAATTAATATTATTTTTTCAAACAATACAAATGAAACATCAAATAATTATCAATGACAAAAATCAAACCTCGAAATTATTTAAAAGAATATATTTCTATAATTACTTTGCTTGATTTATATTTAATTATAATATTTATACAAACATTTTTACTTAATTTATATTTGATGGTAAATTTTTATATCTTAATTTAAATTTTACAATAGAAAAACATATTTTCAAGATAACAATATAATGCATAAGTTATTTATTTTCTAAAAATATAATATGATAATTTTTTTAATTATATAATAATTATATAAGATTATAGAAATTATGACATATAATTAAAATTACCTAAACTCATGGAGAACTTAATGAATCAGCAAATTCACTTCTTAAATATTTTTTTTTGAGTGATGATTTATATTTAATTAATAATAGATAATTTTATATTTTAATTATATAATATAAAAATATATTTACAAGATAACAACATAATACATAAGAATTACCTTATTTTATGAAGTATACTATTATTAGTGTAAATTTTTTTCAATTATAGAACAACTAAAATTGTTCTATCTTAACTTTAAATTTCTAATAGAAAAATATATTTTCAAGACAACAATTTGATACATAAGAAGTATCTGATACTAATAATATAAATTTGTTTTAAACATATAATAAATTACATAGAAAATTATATAAATTGTGATAAATTATTAAAAATTATCTAAAATCATGAAAATATGACAAATCAACAAACATCAAATTAACTTCTTAAAAAATATATAAGAATTTTAAATTTTATAAGAGAAAAAATATTTTCAAGATAACAACATAATACATAAGAAATAACTTATTTTTAAAATATCATATTATTAATATAAATTTGTGTTAATTATATAATCTTAATAAACAAAATTAGAGAAATTCCAATAGATGATCAAAATTACTTAGGATCATGGAGACAAATCAACAAATTTACTTTTCAAATAATTGTTTTGATGATTTATATTTAATTATTAATAATATAAATTTTTTATCTTAATTTAAAGTTTTATAATACGAAAATATATTTTCAACATAACTACAATACATAAGAATTATCTTATTTTATAAAAATATAAAATTATTAATATAAATTTGTTAGTTATAAATAAATTATATATAAATATTAAAAATATGATAAATAAACAAAATAAACAAAATTGCCTAAACTTATGGAGAACATGACAACTAAGCAAATTTACTTCTTAAATAATAGTATAGATTCATAAACATTGATTGTGCTATATATGTTAATCATATTAGGTAATTTCGTAATTTTTATTTAAAGAAAGAATATAGAATATTCTTTTGTACACTACTATTTAAATATTATAATTAGTTTAATAAAAATATAACATATGTTTAGTAGAACCAACATATTTCTCTAAGAGTTATAAAAATCATTCTCATTGTGACACATGACTACAAAAAAAATGTTGTCATGCTCTATGATTAATATATAGGGGATATGTGTGTCTCTGTGGCTTGCTAACTTTTAAAAGATAAACTAAAATTTAACTGTTTAACTGAATTACCGAAAAGTGTCTACATTTTATATCTTTGAGAAACTTTCATCTCAGACATGCTCTGAAAACACTAAAACATTAAACACTCTTTAGATAAATATTTGACTTTTATATTGTAATTCAATAAAATCCAGGATCAAAGATTGTTGTTAGCATTCCTGGCATTGGTGACGTGACGACCATTTAGGTCTACTGGTGTGTATATATATAACCGGAAAAGTTATGCTCTAGACATCAGCAACTAATCTTATCTACTAATATTCTAAAACCTGTCATTGTGCTACATTCCAAAGAGTATAATGGAATCCTCAAGTCACACAGATCTTCTATCGAAGATTGACTTGGAAAAGCAAAACCCTACCAAAACTTTCCCTCCAATCTCCGAGCTTAAAGCTGAAGCAAAGTCTCTATTCTCCTTAGCCTTTCCCACAATCTTGGCCGCACTCATCCTCTACGCTCGCTCAGCCATCTCCATGCTCTTCCTAGGTCATATCGGTGAACTAGAGCTCGCTGGTGGCTCCTTGGCCATTGCCTTCGCCAACATCACTGGATACTCAGTCCTCGCGGGCCTTGCACTCGGCATGGACCCTCTCTGCTCTCAAGCCTTTGGAGCCGGGAAGCCAAAACTCCTCTCACTAACTCTCCAAAGAACCGTGCTGTTCTTGCTCACAAGTTCGCTTGTGATCGTCACTCTATGGCTCAACTTGGGAAAGATCATGATCTCTCTTCATCAAGATCCAAGTATCTCATCGTTGGCTCAAACGTATATACTATGCTCTATTCCTGACCTTCTCACCAACTCTATTCTTCATCCTCTTCGTATATACCTTCGTGCACAAGGCATCACAAGCCCGTTAACGATCGCAACCCTAGCCGGCACCATCTTCCACATACCCATGAACTTCCTCCTCGTTTCTTACCTAGGGTTAGGTTTCGTCGGTGTTTCAATGGCTGCAGCAGCTTCAAACCTCTTCGTTGTTGTGTTCCTTGTGGTCCACGTTTGGATCAAAGGTCTACACGAGCCAACGTGGACTCGCCCTAGCTCAGAATGTTTCAAAGACTGGACCCCACTTATCAGTCTCGCGATACCTAGCTGCGTGGGGGTATGCCTAGAGTGGTGGTGGTACGAGATAATGACCGTTCTTTGTGGTTTACTTGTAAACCCTAAAACGCCAGTTGCCGCAATGGGCATTCTCATTCAAACGACGTCGTTGCTTTACATTTTCCCGTCGTCTCTAGGGTTTGCCGTCTCCACCCGCGTAGGTAACGAGCTAGGTTCAAACCGTCCCAAAACGGCTAGGTTATCAGCCATCATAGCAGTTTCTTTTGCTGGAGTAATGGGCATGACTGCCTCTGCGTTTGCTTGGGGTGTAAGCGACGTTTGGGGAAGGATCTTCACAAACGACGTTGATATCATCAAGTTAACAGCTGCAGCGTTGCCTATTCTAGGGCTCTGCGAGCTCGGGAACTGCCCGCAAACGGTAGGTTGCGGTGTCGTAAGAGGCACGGCACGGCCTTCTAAAGCGGCCAACATAAACCTAGGAGCGTTTTACCTCGTTGGAACGCCTGTAGCGGTTGGGCTAACGTTTTGGGCCGCGTATGGATTTTGTGGGCTTTGGATAGGTCTGTTCGCGGCTCAGATATGCTGTGCTGCTATGATGCTTTATGTTGTGGGTACTACGGATTGGGAGGGAGAAGCGAAGAGAGCTAGAAAGCTAACGTGTACTGAAAACGTCGATGTGGTGATTACAGCGCAAGGTAACGGTGATGATCTTACGGAACCATTGGTTTACGTTGTCACGGTCGCTGCTGATTAAAACTGATCGAATGCTTTGCGTTTTTTTAAAAATTCTTTTTTGACTTGGACTGATCGGTATTTTTGAGAGCTTTTCAATCTCAATGTGACAGAAAACAAAATAATTTTATTCATATTTTTCATCCCATGTAATGTATGCTATTTTAGAAAGAAAAAAAGTGTAACCGGCTGGTTAATGAAATACAAATAAGAATTCAAAACTCGAAGTCTTATTATATACTCCCTCCGTTTCATAATAAGTGTCGTTGTAGAGAAAATTTTTCGTCACAAAATAAGTGTCGTTTTCGGTTTTCAAGGCAAAATTTATTAACTTTATTATGTAATTTATTTTTCTATTGGTTGAAATATGGTTAGGTGTATGGGTAATTGTGTTTTTATATAGAAATATGCAAAATTAATTGTTTCATTAATCCGTGTGCACGAGCTTAGAGTGACACTTATTTTGAAACAGAGGGAGTACTATTATTTATAAAATTCTTCAGTTTTATATTAAGTATCATTTATATTTTAAGTTTTATTATGATATAAGTGTGTTATCTTTTTCAAAGTATACATTTTAAGAAACTTACTGTTATTCTTTTCGCTCATTAATCAAATATTTGGAAAACTTTTCTAAAAAATCCTTATAAAACAACAGTACACAAAATATTTAAACTATATTAAATCATTAATGGTTTTAGATCTACGAGATGCAATAAATTGTGTAACTCTCCAACTGCTTATGTTTATGGGTCTCTTTATCTTTCCCTGTTGCCAATGCTCCTAAATTTTCAAGATAGATTTTCTAGTGTTTTTGAATATGCATGCAGACATTTTGCAATCTCACAGTATTATAACACTATTCACAATCTTCTTTTCTAATCTCTCTCTCTATAACCTGAACTTATTCATGAAAATATTGACATTTATATCATTTAAATTTTGGAGTAATATTTTGCCATCTTCCTCAAACTCTTTCAAGAGTTTTTATAAATATATTTACACAACAACTATGCTAATCCTTGTAAGGATATGAGATCGTTTTTACTAAAATAAAATTATAATTCACCTTAGTTGGAAAGTCATATGGCTATTCTTTTGAGTTCTATTTAGTTACATGGGTACAAGACCAACTCATAATTTGGAAATTATATATAAATAAATAAACGAGCATTGATGGAAACCACCGTTCACGAGAAGAGTATTGTCATACCAGAAACCAACAAGAAAGGAAATAAGAGAGAGTCACGGGCACTGAAAGACAACAGCAATTGATAGAATAAAATTGACATCTTGGCTTAATTGTGTGTACAAAACTTTTTCGGTGATCTGTACACTAGAATTAAAATGTGCACCTCTCAGTGGAGTCATCACCAGCTTCATCCTTGCTATATATTTTACCTTTAGTTCATAAATGTTTTCGGATTGTGGCAGCTATGCATACAACAGAAAAGAATATTGTCTACAGCGACATATAAACTTTTTAAGTTCTTAATGAAAATTTTATTGGGAATTTTGAGTAAGATAGCACAATTTAAAAAAAAAACAACTGGTAATTATAAGAAAGTTATAATTTTACAAAGAGTTAGAAAATTGTATAAAGTTTACAATAGGTTATAAGGAAAAAAAAATTATTTCGTAACATTTACACAATTATAATTATTTTTTAAAAAAAATTGAGACTAATTGTTTTTAGTGTTTCATTCACGAATATTAGAATATTTAGTAAACCCAAAATTCCCTATCTTTTTAGGATTACATAATGAATAAATGTTTAAATACATCTAAGTCATCATCAACCAATTTAGTTTCCAATGATTAATCCGATGAGATGGAAACTAAGTTAGTGCCATATTAGCTTCATGGAATTTGTGTTAGCTTCCATCTCTCATCTCATCGACTAACTTAACTTTTTGTCCATATTCAACATATCTCTCCTCTAGTCTTTTTTTTTTTTTTGAAACACCTCTCCTCTAGTCTTCTTTCTTCACTATTCCACACATGATGCAACTTTCATTGACTAAATAGACTCTCTACATAAAATTGAATTCACATATGGTATAACTCGTGATTACCTTTTTGTTCCGCAGTGTAATAATAAGAAGACGAGTCAATATCAATGTGGGTTAGATTTTTTTTAAATATTGTTTTTTTTTCCTTCGTGGGTTGGGTTTCTATAACAAAATAATAGAGTCTCCTTGTTTTTAAAATTTGGAATTTTGCTAGACCTCTCATTCTACGTGGATGTGAGTGGAACCGCCCCGTGACCTCTTTCTCTTCTGTCTCTTTTCACCTAATACCATTACCAAAGTACCAAACACTCGACCACCTCTCTAAACAACACAAACACACACACACATGTATATATACACATACATATTGAGAATTCACATAAGCCATATATTTATTGGCCGTACTTTGCATCTTTGGCGAAACCTAAAAAACAAAAACAAATACCTTATATTTTGTAATTGATTCTTGTCGTATAGATGCCCCAATTCAGTTCATCCCAAGTTCCCATTTTAATCTTCTCCCTTCTCATTATCCTTCTTTGCTCAACGCAAACACAATGCCACACCAAAGGTCTACGATTACGACCAAGAAACCAGAAGATTGTGAACTCGACGAGTCAGACACAAAACCCTGAAGAGGAATTCTTGAAATGGGTTAGATACGTTGGGAGCCTCAAGCACTCTGTGTTCAAGGCAGCCAAGAACAAACTCTTCCCTTCGTATACACTCACGGTTCATAAGAAACACAATAAAGGTGACTTCACTAAAATCCAAGACGCCATTGATTCTCTCCCTCTCATCAACCTCGTTCGTGTCGTCATCAAAATTCATGCTGGAGTTTATAAGTAAGTACAAGTCTCTTTTTTTTTTTATAAAGGAGCTTTATATATTAGGTGGGTTGCTTCTGTTTGGTGTAATTACTATTTAATCAAAACATATACTATTTAATCATTGTTTAATCAGTTCGTCTTAGTTTCTTTTTTAACCATGAGGAATAAACAACAGAATAATATTTAGGTCGGTCTTTTTATAAGTATGTTACTTTAATTAGGTTGATCTTGCAGGTATATTGTTTATATAAAGAATTTTGTGTGGTACATTTTGCAATTGATCAATACCAACTTGGTACCACATCATCTTTAGATTTATTTATTTATTTTATTATTTTCATGTGTGGATGTAACTATATTCCAACAGTCTGAACCGTATAGATACTGGAGTTTTGTCTCTATACATTTTGCAGTTTTGCAATTTGTTTTCACTCTAAGTGACACGGGCCATATTTTTTATCTTCGTCATTTTCCTTGCATTTGCATGAGCCAAAAGTAAATATGAAACTTAAAGAGTTTAAACACGTATTGCCAACTAATAAAGAATGTAGCAATGTTTCTCTCAAATCAACACTATATGATCTCGTGAAACCGGGATTTTTTAATAATAATATATGTTAAAGGTGGAGGAGTACATATATATGTTAATATATTATGTATTTTTTTTTTCGACAACATGTTAATATATTATGTATATAGTCTCTTACAAGTCGAATTTAATTGTGACATTTTGGGTACTATCGAGTTATAAAAGTACCATAGGTTCACATACACAGACATCCCACGATTACCGTCCATGGTTTGGTATTGTTTATTTCATACTATAGCTGTTTCTAAGATTTATAATAAAATTCTAAGCAAATAATATATTAATGAAAAAAATGGGTGTAGGGAAAAGGTGAACATACCTCCAATGAAGGCATTCATAACAATAGAAGGAGAAGGAGCAGATAATACAATAGTGCAATGGGGAGACACAGCACAAACGCATGACCCAAGAGGCAATCCCATGGGCACATTCAACTCTGCCTCTTTTGCCGTCAACTCTCCTTTCTTTGTCGCCAAGAACATCACTTTCAAGGTAACTTGCTATACCATTACCATATTTATTGACTTTCATTTTATTTGGATGGATCAGTTTTGAACCCATCTTAGCGGTCTTATCTCTATACAGAACACGACCCCTGTCCCCTTGCCAGGGGCGGTTGGAAAACAAGCGGTGGCATTGAGAGTGTCAGCTGACAATGCTGCGTTTTTTGGGTGTAAAATGCTTGGTGCTCAAGACACTCTCTATGACCATTTAGGAAGGCATTATTACAAAGACTGTTACATTGAGGGATCCGTTGACTTCATCTTTGGCAACGCTCTTTCTCTATATGAGGTAAACTCATAGCTGTCCTATAGATATGTTGATCCATAACCCATTTACAAAGTACTTAACTAGCAGTTTTAGATTAGTATTTACTTTAAAAAGTGATGTTTTAACTAGGGGTGTCACGTGCACGCGATAGCGGATAAGCTAGGAGCAGTGACGGCGCAAGGGAGGAGCAGTGTGCTAGAGGACACAGGATTCTCTTTCGTGAAGTGTAAGGTGACAGGGACAGGAGTTTTGTACCTTGGGAGGGCATGGGGTCCCTTCTCAAGAGTCGTCTTTGCTTACACCTATATGGACAACATCATCCTCCCTAAAGGCTGGTACAATTGGGGCGACCCTTCACGCGAGATGTACGTATACTTTTCTTTCGACCACACTAACACTTTTTTCTTTAAGACTACGTACTATATCAAATCGGTGGGCTTTGAAGATAACACTTGTTCAAATACTAAAAAATAACGAACTATAACATATAAACTTTAGTCCAACTTTACAAAACATGATCTCGTTGCCTCATCCATTTTAGAGTGTTATGTCCCCACCACTACACCACTCAACATCTTTCAACCGACTTCATTCTTGTCTTATTGAAGTTTGTGCCCGCGCGCGTGCATTCCTCATATAAATATTGAAGCTTAAAGCAATTAACGTAGGCGTGCATAGTCTATTCTAGTGCTCCATAATGCATACATACGGCATAAAACATTACTCGATCACAAGTTTACATATATTTAAAGATTAATGTAAAGAAAGAAATGTGGTTGCAGGACGGTGTTCTATGGACAGTACAAGTGCACGGGGGCAGGAGCAAACTATGCAGGGAGGGTGGCTTGGGCAAGAGAACTCACTGAGGAAGAAGCTAAGCCTTTTATTTCTCTTAGCTTCATCGACGGCTCTGAGTGGATCAAACTCTAACCATTACTCTTTTCTTAATTTTTTTTTCACTCTTTTTACCTAATTAATAATGTACATTTTACCAATAAAATAAAAATACTTTTAATTTTTTTTCACATAGACCTCATCTTCTTATATGATAACTCAACTTTTGATTTTTAATACTATTTTTATGCCACTAACCATATTGCAATCTATTTCTATAAAGCATCTTTGTCACACCTAAACTTTGGCATTTTAGCCGGAAACCAAACCGAACTCAAAAAAAGGTCTAAATGAAAACTAAACCGATATTCACATACAGCTAGGGATGCATTCAACTGAGAGTTTGAGGTAATTTTTATCAAAATAACAAATCTAGTGTTATTCAAACATGAATTTCAAAATATCATTTAAAATTCACTGTTATTGAATTTGACATTTTATAAACTACTATGAAATTCACTATTATTGAAAATATTTTAAATGTTTTAAGGGATTTTAGAGTGTTTGGGTGGAATTTATTAGTTAAAAAATTAAAATTCAAATCTCATGGTTTTAGGTGATATTTTAAAATAACTAATAATAATCACTTAAAACTCTTTAATCCTTTAAAATTATTTACAATCTCATTAAAAAATTTACCTCAAACTATATAGAGGAACTATATATTAAATACCCCCCCCCCCTCTAGATTATTGTGTTTGTTTACTCTTAAAGATTTAGAACCGAGCTTACCTGCTACACCAGTGGCCAATATCAGAAATCAGCATGATGTTGAGGGATTAATGTAATGTAATAATAATCTCTAGTGCAAGTGAAGATGACAATAAATTAAATATAATACTGTAAAGATCAATAATTGCAATTGCAAAGGTCAAACCTTAAAACAAAACCAGCACAGAAGCTGATGATCTTCTAAGAAACAAGAACACTCCATCATCGATGTCTCTACCAAAAACAGCTCTCGTCTTCCTAATCGCTGCTTTCTCCTACTTCCTCATCTCTTCTCCACCAAAACCTCACTACTACCACACACTCTTCCTCTCCTCTTCCTTCTCCGACAACACTTCCATCGCCTTAAACCTCCGCACCCTCACCCGCCGCCCTCATATCGCCGGTTCACTAGCCAACGCCGAAGCGGCAGCACACGTTCTCTCCGCCTTCACCTCCTCCTCATCCATCAAACCCCACGTCGTAACTTACAAAGTATCTCTAACGTACCCAGTTCATCGCTCACTGTCACTAACAACACCAAAAGAATCATCATCGAAGTCCATCAGTTTCTCTCTTGAGCAAGAACGTATCGGAGACAATCCTTACGCGGAAGAAGTCACGCCTACTTTCCACGGTTACGCTAAGTCAGGCAACGTTTCTGGTCCCGTGGCGTATGCAAAATTCTCTTTTTTCTTTTATTAACAATCTGTAGGTCCGGGATCCAGATAACACTACACAAACCGTCTATGAGTCATGGATAGAATCAAGCAACTCTGGTGAGGTAAGTGAAGAATAATACACTAAGTTTAGATTCTAACATTACAATTTTGCCTATGGATGAAACTGGTTTGTATACTTTTTTGGTATGTGAAGATAGGAAGATTAGGAAGTGGAGCATCGGATTACGCATCATTTGTGCAACATGTAGGCGTTCCAGCAGTTGACATGGTTTTCGGAGGAGGTAAGTCTCTGAATCATCCCCTCACAAACACAGAGTTTGTAGAATTTAGAGAATAATTATTGTTAAAATAAAATAAAAAAAAAACAGGCTATCCAGTTTATCACTCTATGTATGATGACTTCACCTGGATGGAAAAATTTGGAGATCCTATGTTTCAGCGACATGTTGCAATAGCAAGTGTTTTAGGTTTGGTCGCTCTTAGGTTAGCAGATGATGAGTTCTTACCTTTCAATTATATCTCCTATGCATCAGAACTCAAGGTAAATTATCTTATGGTCAAAACAGTTACTTAGCTATAATAGGTTGCTGTTTATTAGTGTTTGTCTCTACTTGTGTAAACAGAAAAGTGCTGAAGATTTGGAGAAGTTAGGACATGGCATAGATGTGTCTCCGTTAATCAAATCAATCCAAGATCTGTCCACATCTGCTCAAGGCATCAATATAAAGAAAGAGGTAACGTTTATAAGTTTCTACATTTTTAAAAAAAATTATCGACAAGTAAAACTGGTTTTACTGGATTGTAGAGAGTAAAGGGAGCGTTGAGAGTGAGGGAGCTCAATGACAGATTAATGATGGCGGAGCGCGCTTTAACAGACAGAGATGGACTCTCTGAGAGAACATGGTACAAGCATTTGGTATACGGACCATCTAAGTATGATGACTATGGATCAAAATCGTTTCCTGGAGTTGATGATGCAATAGATAACGCAAAGAGGGTGAAGACCAAAGCTTCTTGGGAACATGTTCAACATGAGATATGGAGAGTTTCTAGAGCTATAAGGCATGCATCACTTTTCTTAAAAGGTGAACTGAGATGATGCTATCACAATGTGTAAACATGCTGAACTCAAAGCTCAAAGCTCACACTGTTGTACACAAACATAAACCCAGCTTTTAACTTAAATCCAAATTTTAAGTTTTCGTGACTAAACTTCTCCGTGCACTTCTTCTTGAAGCCCAATACTAATGAAAGCCCATGTAAAGGCCCAAGAAATCATTGGAAGCTCGTTTTCATGTTATTGCCACAAAGAATGGTCATATCCCCCAAGTGCGACAGTCACCGTTCAGATATCCTAAAACATAAAAGTATCAGACCAGACATGATGCTTAGCCACGCCACTTTCGCCCGGAAAACACCACTTCTGTTCAATTCTCTTGGTGTTTCCGGTGACTACAATCGAAAGAATATAACTGGAGCTGGTTCAAGCAGGGGTCTTTCGGTTGGTTACAAAAATTGTTCACTGAGTTCTGGTCGTATCAATTGGTCTGGTCGTTCCAGAACTGGGTTTGGGCATCTGGGTCGGGCCTCTTCAGTATCAGGTGGAGGTTCAGGTGATTCCGGTGGTATTGGTGGAGGTTCAGGTGGTGGTGGTGATAGTTCCGGTGGTGGTGGAGGTGAAGATAGCGGCGGAAACGGAAACAAGTGGTCATTTCTGTCATGGTAACTATTTTGTCGTTCTCCTTATCTCTAATTGTTGATTGTGTGAAGAAGTTCTAGTTGGTGATTTATGTGGTGCTTCAGGTACTTGGCTCTTCTTTCAGATTATCCTGTTTTGACCAAATCTGTGACATCAGCACTTTTGACCCTCATTGGTGATTTAATCTGTCAGGTATTGTGTTTGATTCTCAGCACTTGTATATCCAAGTTTGGGTTCTCAGTGTTCACATATAGCCTCTTATTTGGAAAGGAAATATTGCTTATTCTTGTTGAATTTGGTTTCAGCTGACAATCAATAAGACTTCTTCTTTGGACAAGAAGAGGACACTCACGTTTACCATTTTGGGCTTAGGGCTAGTCGGTCCAGCATTGCACTTCTGGTATTTTTTTCATCTATTCTTGATATATATGTTTGTTAACCTTCTGTGTGTTGTATTTATTGTTTCCTTGTGTGCTCTTATGACACTTTCAAAGCTATATCACTTCGCTGTTAAGTGGTTGTTCATTTGATGAGACTTATGCATTCGTTGGATACTTTACTTATACTTGCTTTCTGAAATCTCTGACGTATTCTAGGTACTTGTATTTGAGCAAAGTGGTGACAGCTTCCGGATTATCAGGCGCAGTTTTGCGACTTTTACTGGACCAGGTAGCAAGTTTTCCTGTTTTCCGACCAACCTTTATGTTCCTATCTTGCTTCCTTTGTGTTAAAACCACTTGTTTTTTTTTTTGGTTTTGCAGTTTGTTTTTGCTCCAGTTTTTGTTGGAGTTTTCTTATCAGCTGTTGTGACACTTGAAGGAAAACCATCAAATGTCATACCGAAGCTAAAGCAGGTTGGATCAAACTCCAATTAGCCTTTTTTAAAAAAAAAAATACCACGAGAATGTTTATGGCATAGTGCTCAGAGTGGGGAAGCATTTTGCAGGAATCCAAAGTTTGATACTTTTCTATTATCTTATCGGTATTCTGATTGAATCCATGAATTGGTGGTTGTGTAGGAGTGGACTGGTGCAGTGCTAGCAAATTGGCAGCTATGGATACCATTTCAGTTTCTCAACTTCAGATTTGTTCCACAAAACTTCCAGGTTTAATTTTATTAAACTCTGTGACAACATTAAACGTCAGTGTTAAATATACAACTCACTGAATGATTAGACATGCTTGAAACATGACGACCACACTCTGAATCTATCTTTAGTGTCTTAATCTTCTACTTAGTACTCTTTGATCCCGTCATATGCCAGCAAGAAACTATTAGACGGGTCCATAGTAAACGAACATTTCACATAATGAGCTAGAATGACAACATTATACCAGTTTTTCTCTTTGAATTAACTTAACATTCAATTTTATTATACTCTCATCATTCTGCTCTAAGTTTGTTCACTGCCTCCGATGATGAATCGATCAATATCTTATATTTGAAATGCAGGTACTGGCTTCGAACGTAGTGGCTTTGGCTTGGAATGTGATCTTATCATTTAAGGCTCACAAAGAAGTTGTGCCAAAGTAGGAATGTTTCGTCCACTACAGCTACATGTGTTACTGGATTGTAATCGGCAGAGTTTTGGGGCAGAGAGTTCGTCTGCTGATGCAAATGTTTACTGTTTCTAAACGAAATACTTGGCAGTTTGCACTTGACATTTTATGAATGTAGACACCAGCTTTGTCATTAAACGTTTTTGCAACCCCACATCAACTTTTCATGTTTAACTACCTAACCGATTCCAAATTCGTTCATTGCATTGGTAACTTTATAGTTTAAATTTCAAAAGGAAGTTTACCAAACCAATCAACGATCCTCAACAACAACAAAAATATTAAAGTCTCAAACAGCTCCAATAATGCGTCAAGGCATGTGATCATGTATATGAATAAAAAGTAAATCTAACACAGTTCCAATTGTGCTTTAGTTCTCATCTTTATTCTCGGCGCGCATTTCACAAAGCTTGAAGCTTACAGACCAATGGTCTTTTGAAACTTTGTAATCTGGTTCAGGAAGATCCATGTCATCTGCCAAAAAAAAAAAAAAAAAAAAGATCATCAACCATCTCAAAGACAATCTTGAAGTGATTCTTAGAACAGCTCTGAAAAGAAAGGGAGAAATGGTACCATGACGTGAGGGGCAATCCTGACACAGTAAACAGGGAAACCTGTATAGAATTTCAGAGGTCCTCCTGATTTCAAAGTTTGCATTGCACAGTCGAGCGAACCCGTGTATGGATACTTCCCCTGAGCGTCAGGTTGCATTTTCTGGATCTGAGTTTTAACAAAGTCAAATGGAAGACTGCAAGCCGCAGCGCAGAAACCTGAAACAGCACTTGCTCCTGCACAAGGGACACAACAATCACACACAATCATCAAACTCACAGACCTATTAACGTGGGGGATACATCACCACAAGACAAAACTGATAAGACCTTCTTGTTCAAGTCTAGTGCAGAACTACTGTGATTCGGAAGAGTAGCTTACCTACAACGGTAGAAGTCTCCCCAAGACCGAGATTATCCCTCATGTACTCAGCACTTTGATCATAAGAAGCAAGCATTCCCATGTTCAAAGCCATAGCTCTGACAACAGTGGGACCACAACCTTTCCAAAGCGCTAAAACTCCTTCATCAGCGCTAATACGGTAAAGCGCATGGAAAGCATTGGTGTAGTTCCTGCGCTGAGCTAACGGCAAGGTGTTGTCAGCTTGCATTCTGATAAGCGCTAAATCGGCTGGACTACCAACACAAGCACCAATTGCACCAGCTGTCAGACCACATAGAGCCTTCTGATACAGAGGTAGCGGCTTCCCATCGTTAGCTTCAATTGCTTTTGCAGTCAGCATCCTGATAACCCATAATGCCACTCCTTCATTAGTACATAAAAGAGACATTCATCTGGATGGGCTCATGATAAACCACAACTTACTTGAAGGATCCAAGACGGGCTGTGGTGTAAGTTGCTTGCCTCAACAAACCAGCAGACAATCCCTATTGAAAAGAAAATTAATAAGCTCAAAAGACATCTTGACATCATGGAGAAAAAAAATACTGAATTAGCAAGACAGAGAAAACATGGTTAGATATGAAAATAATTGAGCACAAGATCATTATCTACAACACTACAGATCAACCACAGGAACACATATAAGTAACTGTTCATGAGCACCAATTCCAGAACAAGAACAGAAAACATGATACATAAAACATCAAAAAAAGGCAATCCCAACTGAAAATTTTTAATAAGCATAGAAGACATCTTCATAGCAGAAATGATAAAAAAAAAAAAAAGACTAATGTTGTATAAGCAAGAATGAGCAAATCAACTATCAGATCATTATCTACAAAATTACAGATCAAACCACATGAACATATATAAGTAACTGTTAATAAAAGCTCTAATATCAGAAACACTAACATCATCAAAAATGAAGATTAAAATGCATTAAAAATAGATCTAATGAATTAAAAAAAAGAAGTAAGCTTTACCTGGTAGAAAGCCCCAATACCATCATTCTTCAACATGTTCTTGGTCACACTCACTGCAGATCCCTGACCTAGTTGAATCCTCACCTTCACCACCACAAAAAAACTACTTCATTAGATTCACATCATCACTCAGCTCCACAGGCCAAGGATTCTAATTCTAATCAAAATCCAGATCTGAACTAAACCAATTCATCTTAAACAACATCAATCTCAAGAGCTCACACACAAATGAAACTCGACTAGTTAACGGAAAAACCAGATCTGAGAGCTTTCGTATCGTACCTTGATCATATCAATCGGCTGGATAACGCAAGTTGCGAGCATACCGGAAGCTCCACCATTGACGAAAGGCTTGACGGCAGTCCAGACACCAATCGGAGCAACTTTCTTCTCCTCCGCCATCTCTCTCTTTTGTGTGTTTTGGGGGCTCAAAGGAGAAGAAGAGATTCCGCAGAGAGAGAGAGAAAGAGATAGGCGGAGAAAGATACACACTTGGTGGAGAGGAAGCGAAGATGTTAAGCTTAAGACTATTTATATAGTTGTAGTTTGATTAAACAGTACACCTAACTGAACTTAACCCTTTGGATTGTTTTTATTTTTATTTCGTTTAAGATCTGAATCTTAGCTTCTTATTTTTTTTATTAATCAATCCGTGAGTATTTATTAAGCATTCACTTAAGTCTCGTTTAAGATATTTAATCCATTAAATAAATAGAAGTTCAATTCCTAATTTTTTTTTTTTTTGTCAACCAATTTCTCATTTTCTAGTTAATGAAAATCGAAATTTGTTGGTAATTTTCGTTTTTTTGGGTCCAATGAAATTCTTAATTTTTGAATTGACATTTTTTGTATTTTTATTTGTTAAATGTGACTTTTTGGCATTTTGCACTCCGTAGTAGCTAGTGGACCAGTAGAGCTATATTACGTTGCAGATTGATAATGTTTGATGCCATTATATTACAAGCTCTTCAGCAATAAGGCTTCTGACTGTGTTACAATTATAGAGAAAAAGAAGAAAGAAAAAACCAACAATTTATTCATGTTTGGCCTTTCGAGGAGGTATTTTCCCACTTGGCTCCTCTTGATTAGCATAACAAGTTTTAAAATAAAAGAGGTTACACGACCTGGCTGGTTTAACATATCTCCAATGGATGATTTTGCTTGGCAAAACAAACGTGCTAACAACCGAGACTCCAAACCAGAACCGGTTCCTACACCAACAGCATTATAGATTTTAAAAATATTTGTTATGTGCTTAAGGATAATTTTTCAAAGAAAATATTATTTTATCATTTGTAAAGAATATCTAAACCATTTAATTAAATATATTCCCCTTTTAAAAATTACATATATAATCTATATGTTTTAAATTATATATGTTTGTGGAAATTACAAAGTAAAAAAATCTATTTAACTAAAATATTATTAAGTAAAAAAAAATTATTACTGTAATATTTTTAGTTCATTCAAAGTATTTATAAAAAAAAGTTCATAATCATTATAATTAGCTTACCTAAGATAAGTGTGATACATAAAACCGAGATATATAGAAAATAATAATAATTGTGTTAATTTTTTCCGTTTAATGTTTTGCTTAATAACATGTGTGTTGTAATTTATACATGTAATCTGTTATATTGATTTGATATCAATAAATTTCAGATGTTACAAAAAAAATAGAGATACAAAAATATTATTGAAACCTCAAAACATGAACCATTGTATAAATATGATTTGACTAAAATAAAAGGCCTATAAAAAACCAAAGAAAACGTCTAGACAAAACCAAAACGCAAGTGGACTACATTTGTATTGGTTTGAATAGATTGTCAATCCAAATTTTCCTCTACAGCAGTAGAGAAACAGACGCACACTGTAAGTTAATTTGTGGTTGGTAATTCGAATAAATGTGAACAACAAAATTTGAATAATGATTGAATTATCATATTTTTTAAAATAGTATTTTGATCATATTTCAATCTTTAGGTTATACGAAATTCTTTTGTAAGATAAAATAATGGAAATTTTATTTTTGTTATAAGTTAAAATCTACGAATAACAAAAGTTTTTAAAATTATATGTATTTCTCAAAAAAAAAATTAATGATCTTTGAACTAGTAGTCTTTGAACAATAAATCTTTCTCTTTTTATTAGCGGGCCCTGTTCGGAGAATAAACGCGGCGTCTAGCGTCAGAGTCTCTTTTTAGCTCTTTATTTCTGATGCTTTACGAACAAGCGATCGGAGTATAGTGACGCGCAGAGTTAATAACAATAGACGCAGCGGCAGTTTCCGAACCATAACTGATCGCTTATAATTTCAGCGTCAGTCGCATGTCAGTTGCGTCTCATTCCGGTGACTTTTTCACTGCTATGGCAACGCTTTTTAAGCTCACACCATTCTCCGCGTCGTTTATTTTGCTGTAGTCGCAGCGTCTATTCTCCGAACAGGGCTAATATACATGGGATTCGATCTGGCGTGTTCTGATATTTTTATCCCTCCCCCCGGTTTGTCTAACGTACCGGGTTTAGGAATCTTCTGAAAATTAAACCGGATTTACCGGTTGAACCGCTTTAGCCGTTACTTGTTATTTTATCCAATTTTTGGTTGTGTTAAAAATTGGATTTGAGGTAGAAATCTGATTTATGAATTTTTGATTTTTGATATTGGTTGGGGTGGAATATGTAACTTAACCAACTAAATCGATTTTCGTGATTTATAAGTTAAATTAAAGGTTAAGTGGGTTAACAATTTATTGAGAGTATATTATTACTATATTTTGCAAGTGCTAAATCGGGAATGACTATCCTGTAAAGATTGCACATGTTATATGAGTTTGAATGTTTTTTTCTATATTTGAGTAACTTACATATAATATTCGTTCATGACGCTATAAAATTGTTTCTTCAAAATTTGAAATAAAGGTTTTCACGTTTTTTTTTTAATTTTGACTTATCGAATCATCGAATGGGTGAAGACACGAATGATTCAGAAAATGGGAAAAGATCAATTAAAGCCATATGAATTGATCAAGTTGGAGCAAGTAAGAAGAATTTATCTAGTCAACGGGATTACCTATCTAGCAGCTCAGCATAAATAGAAAGATTGATGGTTAATCACTTTAGTTAAGTGGACTGATTCGATAACATAGCTGGAAGAGCCAAGAGCTAAGTGAATATGGTAATGACTGACTTACATCTTAAGACACTTTTGTGTTTTTTTTAACAATTTAAGTCATTTTCTGAAGAACACATTTCAAGTTCCCAAGAACGTTTTTTACTTCCTATGTTCCTAAAAGATCCATATTTTAGTTTTTTCACACTATTTAATAAAACACAATAAATTTGCATAGTTTTTTATATTTATCTTTTTCCATAATTTTAAACCAATCAAAAATCAATTAGTGCAATTAAGTTTTTTGAAGTTTACACTTATTTAATAAAATATACATTGAAAATGTAAAAAATGAATCTTTTAGAAATAATTTTTTTTTCTAGAATATGTATCTTTAAGTAACAGATGAAGTAACATTTTTGTCCTTGGTCAAGTCAGACCTTTAATAATGGTTAGTAGATTTGTTTCTATATGAATAGTCAATTTGTAACTAGATGAGAAAAGAGAGGTCAGATAATAGAGATGTGGGCCGCTTATAATTAATTTTTAAAAAATCATTATTGTTCATTGCTCCTTTTGATATACTTTTTGTCCATACTCTCTTGTAAAAATATTTAAAACAAATAATTTTACTACTATAAATCATATTTTGTATTTTCTACATTTTGACATCCATATTGATATATATATATATATATATATATATATATATATATATATATATATATATATATATATATATATATATATATTTTTTTTTTATATTTAATATTTCTACAAAAATGTTGTCTAGATATAGAAAATGTGGATAGGAGATTTTTGATCTTAAAACATGGATATTGATAAAACAAAAGAATTATGGACAGCTGAAGTGTGGATGTGGATAGAGAAACTGTTATATGTTCTAAGTGAACAAAGATCCCTACGATAAATAAATTTAATTTTAGTAAAAAAATTCGATTTGAAAATATTATTTAAGTTGTAAAAAGACCAAATCCTGAGTTTTGAAGCTTGAGTATATCTACGTTGATTGACTAATAATTTGTTATCAATCTCAAGAACTTAGGTTTCTATTTGCATTGTTTAAAGAAACAAAGAGAATGACACAACAAGTCCAATTAGAACATAAAACAATTTATTTATCCACATTCACATTTTAACTGTACACAATTCTTTTGTTCATCAATATCCACTTTTTAAGTTTGATTACTGATTCTTGTGATATTGGCGATGTGGGTAGGTGTTCTTGTTGTTCATCAATATCCATTTTTTAAGTTTGATTACTGATTCTTGTGATATTGGCGATGTGGGTAGGTGTTCTTGAATTATAATCAACGCAAATTTTGAAGCCTGTCCACAGTATCAAACACGTTGTTTGAAAATTTGTTTTGATGATAAATTCATACGAAGAAAAAAATACAAAAATAGATAATGACAACAAATTGTAGCTAAAAAAAAAATGACAACAAGTTCATCGGTTTATTTTTGTTATATATATATATATATATTTTTTTTTAATTTATTAGAAACAGTGACACAAACGATTATAAAAGACAGAATAGTTTAGTCACTTCTTACTTTTTCTTTAGGAGCCATAAGATTTTTCTTTCATAAGAAAATGTGTGACAAGCACAATGTGCTCTATAGTGAAATAAATAAATGAAAAGGTGTCTCTAATGCATGCATGCTAAGTGAATTAACATATAGATTAGCGGTGTACTTTTTTCCTATATAGATTAGATTCAGTCGGACAGAACATCTCTTCAGAACGTTTCAAGACTGTCTACCACTTGATCTTGAAAAATGGGCGTCGACAAAACAAAAGAAGTGAATTCACACCTTAATATTAACTAGCGATTAAGTTTAACCAATTCCTCAAAGTTAAGATATAACCAAGCCAATGTCCAAACGGACAGGCAAGTAATAACTAATAAGATTTGATTGGAAAAGGTTATATAAGCTGTGGACATCTATTTTTCTTTCTAATTTTTTTTTATAAAACAATTAGCCTTTAACTTAAAAATGAATCTAAATCAATCATATTAGAAAATGAAATATGTTAACTTTAGAAAAAAAAATTTTATTTTTTATTTTTTAATCTTTTATTTAGTGATATGAATATCTGTAGAAATAAAGCACAACAAAAATAAATAAAAATCATAGAGTGTGATTGGTTGGTATTGTAAATTTAAGTTTTTTTTTTGTTTTAGAAATTATATCGTAAGTTTTATAGCTGTAACTTTAATTTGTTTTGCTGTAGAAATATCTCTAAAAAGATTGAAAATACTAAATAAAAACTATAAAAAATGATTTTCAAAGCGCACGTTTATTTCTAATTGTATGCTTTTATATTCATTTAAAAAAATTAAAGCATGATTGCTTTTCAAAATGGTTTAAGAAACAAAAATAGACTTTTATAGCATCCAAGTTCTTACCAATCAACCTCAAAATAAAAATATCTACAGCCAAAGTTCTAAAAAATAAAATTAAACTACACCCCAGGCCAATGAAACCCAATGGTAAATAGCCTTTTACTGAAGACGTCCTCCATTATTTTAAAACGAGTCAATTTAGTAACCTTTGAGATGCAAACAACACATATCGTGTTCACTAGGGCTGGATATTTTATAAATCGATTTGTTATTAGTTTTGATTCAATCCAGAAATTATCCGTAAATCATATCTTTTAGAATTCAATATCCGCTAAAAACAAAACAAATCACAAATACTAAAAATTTAAAGTCAGATAACTGATCCATTCCAACTTTTATACAAACATATGTATACATAACTAAATACAGAGTTTTAAATGTATAACTTTATATAATTATTATTTTAACACATCATTTTGTTAATTTTATTTATAAAATAAATTATAAAGGTATTAAATTAGAAAAGAATATCAAATCTTTATAAATATGAAAATTTTATAAAATTTGTCTTTTACTAATAAATGATTAATTTGAAAATTTTAGTGGAACAAATAGTTTCACGAATTTTTATATTTTTATGTAAAAGATAGTTTGGGAAAACAAATTTTTATTTTTACTTGTATTGAACAAAATGCTTGAGATCTCCGTAAATATTTCCAAATATTTTAAAAAAAATCGGATATAGAAAGCCGGATATCTATTTTTCTTTAAAACAAAATAAATCGGAAAATCAAATATCCGTATGATATGAAATAAATTACAAATACTAAATAGAATTATGGTATTATTTGATTCGTACCCACCGCTAGTGTTCAAAACGATCACTGAATGTAGGACACAAAATAATATCTCCATGCCTGAATTACAAACCAAAACATGGGTTTCCTGAAGTAAACAAATTTATTCTACTTCCACAAAAACTTACACAGACTAGAGAAAATAAAAAGAAACTTGAATTTTTTTTTACTAAAATGAAACTGGAAATTTATCATGCAAAGTATGAAAGAGAAAAATTAATGATGAACACCAAAATTAAATAGATTAAACAAATAGCAAAGGAAAAGAAGAGTTCTTGAGCAACTCTTTAACTTTAAGGTTACCTTATATTGGTGTTAGACATATATATAAAAATATAAACGTACATATGAATATTTGCTAAAAATCTAATTAGATGGGCTAATATCATTGACATGCAAAAAAAAGAATCATGGACTTGCATTGACTCATACTTTTGAGTACTATAGGCTTCAACACCTGATCGTTTCCTTATACCATTCCAACCATAAGTGTATGTGGTTTAGTAGATATAGCAATATTATTGGCGACTTTTAGTTAGTTTTATGCTTGTGGCTCCTCGTTGTAAATACTCGTGATCTCTAAATTATCAACATTTCACATCATGGTCAACTCAATTTTAGTCGTATATCGTATACATACGTGGTGTGAGTCTTTTGTTCTACACTCCAAGCACACAACTCAAATGGAACTCAGTGATTTGTCTAAAGTAATTCACATGTTCTGAACTCAATTTAAAACTGTATCTATTATTTGATAGATACCAAAATGATACTGCCTTTCCTTTGTTGAAAAATCCTACAAAATATAATTAAAAATCCTTAAATAACACACAAAAAAATCATTAGCTTTCTTGAGAGAGAGGTTAGCAAGTTTGAAATTTATAATTCCATTATCAAAAATCAGTATTAGAATTGTGTTGGTTACTTAATACAAATAATTTTTTAAATTAATCTATAAAGAAAACCCCTATGGGAGGGGAATTATTATCAAAATCAAAATCCATATTCGGACAAAAGCGAAACCGTAGGACCCAAGGCAGGCTGGCACATCTCGGCGGACCCCAACAAATTATCAAATCCCATTCATTCATTAATATAAACCTAAACTGACCAAACCAAAAAATAAAAAAAAGAAGATCTCACTCGCCGCCTCATTTCCTCTCACTGTGCTCTATCTCCTTCCTCCTCTTCTGAAGACTATCAAATAATTAGGGTTTCTCCCAAGAGCTAAGAAGATGAGGGAGATCATAAGCATACACATAGGACAAGCTGGAATCCAAGTTGGAAACTCGTGCTGGGAGCTTTACTGTCTCGAACATGGGATCCAGCCCGATGGTATGATGCCTAGGTACATTCTTCTAACCTAATTTCTCCATTTCTATTTTTAAAAAGGGGCATACTAGAATTTTGTTAGAGGTTTTAGGGTATTGTAGATTAAATAATAATAATAATAATAATAGCTTTTGTTTTGTGTTTGGGCAGTGATAGTACGGTTGGTGTAGCACATGATGCTTTCAACACTTTCTTCAGCGAGACTGGTGCTGGGAAGCATGTTCCTAGAGCTGTCTTCGTTGATCTTGAGCCTACTGTTATTGATGAAGTCCGTACCGGAACTTACCGGCAGCTTTTCCATCCGGAGCAGCTTATCTCCGGGAAAGAAGATGCTGCTAACAACTTTGCTAGAGGGCATTACACTGGTGAGAAAAAAAAGCTATTTCCTTTCTCTGTTATTCTTACTTGTGGAATATTCAAAAAAATGGTGTTTGAAAGTTATGTAATTTGCAGTTGGGAAGGAGATTGTGGATCTTTGTCTTGACCGTGTGAGGAAGCTTGCGGATAACTGTACTGGCTTGCAAGGGTTTTTGGTGTTTAATGCTGTTGGTGGTGGTACTGGTTCTGGTTTGGGGTCTCTCTTGTTGGAACGTTTGTCTGTTGATTATGGAAAGAAGTCCAAACTTGGATTCACCATTTACCCTTCTCCTCAGGTACAAAGAAACTCATTACTAGTTAGTTACATTGAATGTTTCTTTTTTTTTTTTTGGTTTTGATGCGTTACGTTTTTTTTATCTCAGGTTTCTACAGCTGTTGTAGAGCCTTACAACAGTGTTCTCTCAACACATTCTCTACTTGAACACACCGATGTAGCTGTACTCTTGGATAACGAAGCTATCTATGATATTTGCCGCAGATCCCTTGATATCGAGAGGCCTACCTACACTAACCTAAACAGGTTGATATCCCAGATCATTTCATCCTTGACAACCTCGTTGAGGTTTGATGGAGCCATCAATGTGGATATCACTGAGTTCCAGACCAATCTTGTCCCCTATCCCCGTATCCATTTCATGTTGTCGTCTTATGCTCCAGTCATCTCAGCTGCAAAGGCCTACCATGAGCAGTTGTCAATCCCTGAGATCACTAATGCCGTGTTTGAACCGGCTAGCATGATGGCCAAGTGTGACCCAAGGCACGGGAAATACATGGCTTGTTGTTTGATGTACCGTGGAGATGTTGTTCCCAAAGATGTTAATGCTGCTGTTGGTACTATTAAGACCAAGAGGACTGTTCAGTTTGTCGACTGGTATGTTCTTACAAACTGAAACAAGTTGCTATTGTTTCATGTTGCTGCTTTTGTGAACACGATTTTGTTTTGCAGGTGCCCAACTGGTTTCAAATGTGGAATCAACTACCAGCCCCCAACAGTTGTCCCTGGAGGTGACCTCGCTAAGGTTCAGAGAGCGGTGTGTATGATCAGCAACAACACTGCAGTTGCAGAGGTGTTTTCACGGATCGACCACAAGTTTGATCTCATGTATGCGAAGAGGGCGTTTGTGCACTGGTACGTTGGTGAAGGAATGGAGGAAGGTGAGTTCTCTGAGGCACGTGAAGACTTGGCCGCACTGGAGAAAGATTATGAAGAGGTGGGTGCTGAAGGGGCAGATGATGAAGAAGATGAAGGTGAAGACTACTGACCACCTTCTCTCAAGCAATGTGCAACTTAAAACGTTTTTTTCAGATTCTGTTTCTACTTATGATTCTTGTTGGTAACATGTTTCTTTTTAGTCCTATACAATTTTCGTTGTGTTTCATGTTTTTATCTCGGTTCAATTCATTGGTAAAACAACCGTTGAGAGTTCTAGAGTTCATTGTCAAGCTTTTGCTGTACCAAACCTTCATCATCTTCTTACAGTGTCCATTTTTTTTTCTTTAGGTACAGTCTTGTCTATTAGGACATAGTAGAGATGTGTTCTACTTTACATTCATGGATACAAAATAACATGAATTGAAAAGGAAATGTAAAATGAGATCATGTAGGGCAGAAGAGTTGGGAGAGTGAAGGGAGATCCCAAATGGGATCAGTAGGATCGAAAATCGCATACTCTGTATTCATGTTGTCATAGTAGCTGTTAGCTCCATTCATTGCATATAGGGATGCAGATATCTGTCTCTCAATGTCAGCCAGACCCAAATGTTGATCAGTTGAGTTTGGATTGTTGAGATGTCCATGTGGTTCTTCCCCTCCTTGAGTTAATGGAACCTGATGGTTGAATCCGGACACAAGTGGCCAAGTGTAAGGAAGCTGGACACTGTCGGCTTCTGGTTGTAATATGACCGATGAATCAGGGCGGTACACATTATTAAGCGGCATCACTGTGGTGGTGGTGGAGGTGAGAGTAGTAGCATTGGATGTGTAATTGATGCTGCATTCTGCAAAGGAAGAGACAGGTATGTTTTGTTTTGGTTGTTGTTGTTGTTGTTGTTTCATGCTCTGCTTCTGGTGAAGGAGGTTTCTGATCTTCAAAGACAACTGTGAGTTGTTTGGGAAATGGTTTGCGAAATTAGTACGAGTATTGGAGCCACGTAGGAGACAGGCAGCTTCATCGTAGGCTCGAGCAGCTTCTTCTGCGGTTTCAAAAGTTCCAAGCCACATTCGTATCTTTTGTGTCGTGTCTTTGATCTCTGCCACCCATTTACCTGAAGGCCTTTGTCTAACTCCCACGAACTTGGTCTTATTGTTGTTACTTTTGCTCTTCTCTTTTGTTTTCTGCTTTTGATTTGTTTTATTTTCCATTTTTTTAGAGTATGAATATGTAAATAGACGAATTTATGTTAAAAGTATTTATAGGGATGTAGTTAAGTTTTAAATTTCTGTGCTTGTATGTTTTGAGGCAAGTCTTAGTGGGTGGCTCGTCTTTCTAAAGATTTGTTCTTATTATTTTAGTGATAATACGAATATGATTATGGCTCTCAGGTACTCTTTGAGAATGATTCAGAGGCTTTCAGTTTTATGGGTTCCATGTATTCATTACGTGCGTACCATTTTCTGCGATGTGTAGGCTTGATATTTAGAGGCATGCCTCACCAAGAAACTAAAACGACTTTTAATAATGCATAACCAACCAAGAGAATCTCTTGAAGAAAAAAAAGATACACTTAAAAACTATGATAAAATCTCAAAGTTAGTGGGAACCCTCTAAGAGAGAGCTTACAAGACATATACACATAATTTGTCTATAAGAATCTTAGCATGAAGTAGTCAAAGTATTAACCTGAAAATGGTGTCCCAAAGGTCTTTCCTCACCCTCTTTTGTGTCTTGGCAATCTTAATCTCAGCTGCTAAAGGAAACAACAGCAGAAAGCTATTGACAAGTTACCGGCCGCAATATTCTCCGATCTATCGTCATCCTGTTGCTCTTCCTTTTTCTCCTAAACTACAAGACGTCTACTATTACAGGAAATCTCCACCGCCACCACAACCTAGACATGGAAGAGTGTACCCACTTCCTCCTTCCGAAACGATGATGGTGGTTGTTGAGGCGTTAAGAAACATGCAACTCGCTGATAGATAGCTATCTGAAAGACGTTTGCCTGAAAACATCAAGAGTGAATAAGTGTTGTCTTAATTGTATAATCCAAAACTTTTTGACTAAGTATCAAATGGAGCAGTCTTCCTTTATCAATTATGGACTTTTTACAGATTTTTAAGATATTTAATATATAAACCACATTTGACTTGCATCAAACCAATGTTCCTATAAAAAACAATATCGAAATAAACTTTCATCTAACGTTAATGACGTTAAATTTATAATACATTCCAGGTTACATGGCATATCTATCCTCTATGAAATGCGCCATTTGAATTTTGAACAATTTTGTGGATGGTTCACATTGTGTGATTGCAAGAGGGACCCAAAAAATTGTGAAAAGTCCGGTGCTACAATCCAACCAACGTCTACTTCCTCATTTCCGCAGCGTTATTTTATTCCATTTGGGTCTGGAACCTCAATACGACAGCAGACACAGATGCGCATGTGGAGGAATACCTAACTACCCAAGGATATAACATTTAAACTTGAAGAATTCTTGGTTCCGAACATGGCGCAACAAGTATATAAGACGCAAAGGGCATAACTAACCATGTTCGGGCCACTGCACAACTTCTTGGCCAAAGAAGTCAAGTGGATAGATAGGCTTAACTTGGTAAGAAGACCAACCGATAACCAGAGTCGTATAAGGAGGGGAGCTTAGGCTTAGGTACTTGAAATGTCCAAGTACCATTGAGTGACTTCAAATTCGTGGCAGAGACGAACTTCAAGCGGTAATTCACGTGCATCCGAACTCAGTGTCGTGTGTAGGGTTAAATTGCGTGTGTTATACGTCAAATTTACCAAACAATAATAAAAAGATAAATTTATTAATCTGAAAAAAAGCCAAGCAAAAGAATACAAATGGCAATGAGAAGAATAATCCCTCCAAAATTCTCACTTGCATACCAAAAAAAACAAAAAATCGAGACCTTTTGTTTCACGTATAAGAACCAAAAACTTCATCTCTCCCAAACCCAAGACAGCACCAACACCAAAACCTTTGTTGTCTTTGGGGAATCATTACCCAAATTCCCCAATTGACAACTCTTTTCACAACCCTCCTTCCCTTAACAATGGAAGGTCATTTCATAACTTATGAAGGATTAGACCCATTCATCATCCCTCCCCAAAAAACAAATGGTGAAAAAAATGCAAAACTGACGACGCTTTGTGGTGGCAAATAAATCACAAGACACTGTGTAGTAAATAAACAATGAGACCCGATTTGGAATGGGTTTAGGAGGAGAGCATAGATTGAAGAGCGAGCTGCTGCTCGGGATTCAATGATGCCCATACTGAAGCCAATGCCGATGGTGGCAGTGTTTGCTGAAGTTGCCTTATTATATTTATCATACGACCTGCCGTTTCTTCTGTCACCACATCTTTCCTTGTAAGCACCTGGCCAGCCAAATATATACATTACACATTGATTTTTCTATGACGACGAGAAGATCAAAAGGAATGACAAACTGTTCATGAGACGCGTAATTGACAAACCTCAGCAAATACTGTTAAGATTTTTGGAAGATACTGGTTATTGGGGCCTAAAAGGTCCACATCTTGCCTGCAAGTTGATATCATCAATCAGCCGTTTTAGACAGCCAGTAACACGGAACGCAAATAGATTTGAACGTAAAAATTAGAATCAAAACCAATTTGATAGTTTTACCTCTCAACCATTGAACAGAGCTGCTCATGAACCACTTTGGCTTCAATCACATCATTACTAATCGGCAAACAGTTCAACCACGCAGGAAGTACCTAATATAATAAAAAGAAAAGGTTTACTTGTTGATCATCAAAAGTAACCACATGTATTTTTATGCGGAGAGCAAGCAGCTGCTGATAACTATCATAAGCTACCTGAGAACAATCGATACTGTCACGATGAAATTGGCAGATCTTTCCCACAGCGGATACAGCATTATCATATGCCATGGCATTTTCAGATTGCCGAGCATTTGGCTGCTGTATCACAACATTTAGTCTTGACAGAGCCTCTGTTGAAACCAAACAAACATGTTTTACTACTTACTGCAAAGCATGGATTAAACCCGAAAGGCTACTAGTGGCACATGTATAACATACCTCCAACAAGAGGCTTGAATACAGATCCCCCAAATTCAGCACAAACACCAAGCCCATAAACGGCAGCCTGAAACAAACAAGAGAGTTCATATAAATTAGTATACAGTTCCAGAAACAACAGATAAGTAAATGCAGGATGTACCTGTCGAACTTCTGGGCTCTCGTCATTGCACGCTTCCAGTACGAAAGGCAGATAAGTATCATAATATCTGCCAAATAAGTATAAAGACAATACCACATAAGAACACTGAATTCTAAAAATGTACAATGTACAAAGATCCAGCTGTGAATGCACATCCTTACTTAAAAGCCGCATCACGGCATTGTTCTGCAACATCATCAAAGATGCATATCGCAATCCTTCTCTCTTCAGCTGTTTTATCCCTTCCCTAAATCAAAGAATACACATCCCAAAACCCACAATCACTATCAAAACCGAAAACACAAGGCGAACTAAGACTAATATTGTATCAGCTTCATCCCCACAACCACATATTTAAGAACCTATATTCACCTGGACTAGAGTGCGAAAACTACCACAATTTTCCATTTTTGATTATATCAATTCAGTTATATGTTAGGGTATATACAAGCTTCTGCCTATAACAAACAGAAAAGATGCTTTTGACTATAGCAATTCCACTAAGTATCATGGAGTACTGGAGAAAAAGACTCGAGTGATGACGGCCACTTACCCACATAGGAGTTAAGTAAGACGATAATTCGTCGAAGAAAGGCAGAAATGAAGCCTTGAATGTCTTAACCAGTGTTCCCAATATTTCACCGACCTATACGCAAACAATAAATCAAGTATGAAAGAGCATTTAAGATTAGCACACACTTCATTAAGCTTCAATTTGGCAAGGGTGAATCCTAGAAAACTAACCTGATCAAAAATTTCCTCCTCTTGCTCATTTTCCTCTTTAATAAGCTCTCCCTCTTCAGCATCAAAGTCTTCAGCATTTGCCCTCTCTCCCCTTTCTCGCTTCCTACTAGAGCTTGCTGTCATAACTTGCTTTACCTCATCAACTATGGATCTAATTTTCCCTTCGTCCAAAAGATTACCGGAGATCTGCATTATAGTGACAGGTTATAAGATAATGTTTTTTGATCAGGTTAACTCTAAGAGGCACACAATAAAGACTTGTCCAAAATAAGCTCTCTATCATATACCCCAAAGCTAAAGTAAGGATGAAAATAAGGCCAGCTCAAAAGGTAACATCAGTATTGATACTCTATGCTCAGTACGATTGAACAAGGGAAAAAAACACACGGTCGTCTTTGTCTTACAGGCTTTCCAATACAAGCAATTGTTTAAAGTAAGCTCTTTATTACAAAAAAAGTTACCTGCAAGCATTCATTAATGGCTTCCAACATACTCACACAGATCTCGGTATCCGGTTCCTACATGAAATTCAATAATCAGACATGCATGGATCAAAGCTGAAAGAATTTTGTTTTTAACAGAATATACACTAACTTTATGCAAAGCTTCCAGCATGGCGGGAATAATATAGTCAGAAAGCTGCTTCAAATAGGATAGATCGTGTCCTCGAGCCTTTCCTTGTTCTATTGCCAGTTTGGCTGAGCGCATTAGTTCCGGCATGGCTAGAAAGAAAAGTTATCCAAATCATTAGAATTGTGATTTATAAATTGGAGTATAGACGATATATTTACTGACATACCTGACACAGCTGCTCTTCTGACTTCTTCGTGAAAATAGAATTTCAGCAAAGGAACCAGTGTAGGTGCAACCTATATTATACAGATTTAGTCTCCCAAGTCCCACGAACAAAACGTGTAATGATGAAATTTGGAGTTCTTTAGCCATACTAACCTGATCAATCCAGGGGAAAAATCCTTCTTTTAGCTCATCGGCATAGCAACAAAGCATGTTACAAGCTGTGGCTTTTTCCTCAAGGACACTTGTTTTGATTCCTATTCTTTTGTCTCCCAGTATAATGGTCTCCATGCTGCATCAAAAGATAGAATTAGTACAAATCCCTGCATGACGAACTCATACTCCCCTATTTTAACATCGATTGTGAGTCTATTATTATATACAGAGACAGAATCTCATCAATAATAAATAGCTCAAGGCAAGATATAAGAAACTATGCAGGGAAGCTGCGCTTCTAACAGTACAGAGAGATAGATTACTTATCCCTTTTCCTGAAAAATATAATTATTTATGCAATACGAACTTATAAAAGCAGGGCATAGCAACATCAGAACAATCAGTTGTAAGCGTAAAGAAGAATGGAAAACCTTTCATCATCGGAATCCTCTGCTTCACCATCTGAATCAGCCGATGTAATTGTTACATCTGGTTTAAGTTGAGCCGACTGCAGCAAAGGAGGCATCACAACATCCATGTATGGGATGAAATCTTGGCCTAGACACTTGCAAAGCCTAGCCCATGCCTACGAGAATCCAAGCAAGGTAAATGTAAGCAAAGTTAGTTCGCCTATAAGTTTAAAAATAATTAATTCACCTATATAAGTTTATAAATAACATATAGGTTTGGCATACTGTTATCAGAATCACCTGTAACATGTAACTCGTTATTGGATCATCTGCCTCCATTTCAGACCCTTGCAATGACATAAGCACTTCCATGACCTGGAATGGACATGTAAAATATTTTCATGCGACAGATGAATAGGAAGAAAATCATATAGAAAGCTTCCAGGCAGTAGGTCTTAAGCACAAAAATAGGATTCCCCCATATAGCATAAATCTTGATAGTACGTGCAAATTGATTGAACCTATGCACATAAGCGTACCTGTCTAGCATCATCCCTAAATTTGTCCTTTCCAACTGCCATTCCAACAAGACTGATGCATTCCATGGATTTGGCACGAAGCATCCGCTTGGATTTGTCAGTTGCGTTCATCAAAATAGTTTTGAGATATGGCATGACAACATCATAGTACTTTTGGAAGTGTTCCTACAAATTTAGACAATGTCAGAACAAGTAGTGCACGCGAGGAGAACAAAAGATACAACATAACTTCTTCCCATATACCTGCGATGAATCAGCAACTGAAGCAAGAGCTGTTAAAGCTCCTTCTTGCACCATTTGTTTCCCATTCTAATTGTTACAGCATTATTATCCAATGTCAGTCATTAAGCGTAAAATTTTTGGTTATTTCTAGCAAGGAAAGTTGCACAATGGACTTACTTGCAGCAACACAAGCAACTTGCTCACAATTCCGTCTAAATAAGGAGTCAATATTTCAGGTGTACAATTTTCACTGAAGTTGAGAACTGCTGAAGCAGCATGAGCCTACAAGTGGTCACAAGAAACTGCTTTAGAAAATGTCAGAAGATTATATCATCAGATAACCTGGGGTTAGCAGGAATTTAACCTGCACTCGTGGATTCTGGAAATCATCCATAGCAGCAGCAAGCGCAGGAAGCACTATCTGATGATGTTGGTTTTGCAAATCAGGACCCAAATCTGTAGACAACTGTCCAATCGCATTTATAGCTGCCCACCTTACACGTGGATGAGGACTTTGAAATTGGCTCAAAATCATGGACACCACTTGCTCAAGATTTTTTATCATCACCTACATAAAATTTAAAACGAAAACCCCAAAAAAAGGATTTAACTTCTAGCAGAAAGAAAAAACAATCAAACTCCAATGACTCAAAAAGAAAGTGTCTACCTTTGAGCAACCTTCAGCAATCTGCGCAAGCGCAATCACAGAAGCATGATGCTTCTGCCACTCAGAGGCAGCCAAGTAAGCAGAGAACTGCTGATACGCAACCGGAACAATCGTGTTCCCTCCCAAAGCAATCGCCAACCTATCCAAACACTCTTGCCCCATACTATAGTTACTCGTCTCGCCAGCATCCTCATCCTCCGTCTCAGCACTATACCAAGCAGGATCATCCTCTACATCCTCAAGCATCTTCATAAGAACCGCAAACAACCTATCAATAAACTGAGGCAACTTCCTCACCATCCCAGGCGCCCGCTCTCGCGCCTCAGCGAGCGTCACCAAAAACTCAATCGCCAGATGCCTCGTACTCTCCTCCAGAGACTCCGCCTCAGCGATCTGAAGCATCGAACCGACAACATCAATCAACTGCCTTCTGAGAAACCTCGGCTCGGTCCCGGCCAATTCGATGAACAGCTCCAACGCCTCCTGCGCCGTCGCTTCGTTCCCGTTGTTTAGCGACTCGGTCAACGTCCTGATCATCGCAGGCAAAACGTCCTGGAACCTATCGCGCTCCGTGGAGTTAGTTAGACACTGGACGAAACTGATAACGGCGTTTAGGGACGCGATTTTAACGTCCGAGTTAACGGAGTTACTACTTAAACACTGGAGAAAGACTCCGTGTAGATGTTTAATGTGAGGAGTTAGACTCTCACCAACGTACTGTGACAACTGCGCTAATATTAAAAACGCGGATTCCTGCAATTTAGGCGAATCAGACGAAACGCATTGGAAAACGAAAGGTAACAGCTCAGGCCACCCGTTCTCCGGGAGGATTCCCGAGGCGAGTTCTGAGACCGTATCGCAGATCTTTTTGGAGATCGATTTCGCCTCCTCGCGGTGGATACATGAGAGCATGGTGGATTTGAGGGAGGATTGAGTTTGCGGGGAGAGACGTGGCCAGAGGTAAGCGTCGTCGCGCGTGAGGAGCTTGCGGAGGAGGACGGCGGCCATGGCGCGGGCTTCGGGGTGAGGGGAGAGCTGGAGGAGGTGAGCGAGCTTCAAGGCTAAGGTATCGGGATTGGTTTGCTTGGCGAGGTGGAAGAGAGTCTCGGCGGCGGAGCGTTGCTCGTTGGAGGAGGACATGAGGTGGGAGATTAGGGTTTCGAAGGGGGCGGAATCGGGGCTGAGGATCATCGCGAGTTGTGCTTGTTGCTGCTCGGTGGCCATGGCGGCGGGAAAAACTAGGGTTGAATAAAAAGCTGTCTCTCTCTCCTCTTTTAGGGTGAGAGTCTATAGAGAGAGAGAGGGAGTGGGATGAGGAGGCGATGAGGTTTTCTGAAAGAGATAATTATGTATTTATTTTATTTTTTTATTATTTCCAGTTATTCGTGATTTTGAGGTGGGCCGATGGTGATAGCCCATTATTTAATCAAGGGGGGAAAAAGGGGAAAGTGATAATAATAGGGTGTCTTTTTTTTGGACAAATAATAATAGGGTGTCATTAGCTGTATATTTCGAGGGTGGGATGATTAATGACATAACCAATGTGTGTGTCCCATTTCTGTGTATAGTGTTATTTATAGAATTTAAAGTTTCACTTTATTATTTACGGAAAATATCTTTTACATTTAAGTATGAAACTTGGTTCAAACTTTTAGATTCCAGTTTCTGTGAACTGTATGTCGTATAGCAAATAGTACTAACAGTTTTTGCTTCAGTTTAGTGACAATACTTGTAATATCCAGCCCTTTTTTAATATAGGTTGGTCTCTATTCACATTTACTAGCATTTACCAAGGTTACTACCCTCTGTTTACCCTTGTGACTTGGAAGAAGCCTTCTTCAACGGATTTGAAGCAACCGTCTGAACATAAGGACCCTGATGGTTTAAATCCTGAGTATTCTTTAATGAGTTGGGCGGTGATCAAATCATTGCAGAAGGTGAGGATGATATCTCAAGAAATAAAAGCATTCAAAAAGGTATCAGCACATTACTTAAAAAAACCGTTGCATGATCTAGATCCTTCTGCTTGCCAGGCACGTCATGAGTTTATTTCCTTAGTCCATGACCATATTAAGTCTGTTGATACAAATATGGAACTGCATCACACTTCACCCAGTTGTTCAGACTCAGCTTCAGAGAGGATCGACAATAGCAAGATCCTGGTGAATGCATTGTCTTGTTTAGAAGATGATCGTGTTGCCCATATGCTTTGGAGTCTTTCCTTGGTCAAAATGTAGAACTTTATTTTATTTTTTTTGCATTACATGAGATTTTAACAGAAACTCATTGAACTAACGTGCTCGTATCACGTAAACCAATTCAGAGTTATTTTCCTAGAACCTTAGAAGCTTTAATACTTCACATGCTCTCACCTGTTGTTGCGGAAGTCCTAACACAGAAGTTTAATGAGATTGATTAACACTGTTGAAGAGGCCTTATCATCAGCACCATGGAAATAAAACTAATAATATGTTTTTGTTATACAGGCCTCGAAGAATGTACTAGAAAAGTAATTAGGGGTCAACATTGCTTCACCAACAACAAACATATGAAACATGTCTTGGTGGTGTGAGTGTTCAAAAAAAAAAAAAAGTCTTGGTGGTGTGTACTGGCCAGATGAAAGTGATCGAACAAGGTAGAGCATGTTGCTATTGATAAAGGAAAGGATGATAAAAGAGACTTGTTTAATTAGCCTGTTTTGTTCAGACGTGGATAAAGATTCTCCTGTTTCTGGATTGTAGAAAATGAGTGCATGTTTGATATTGTTTTTGAAATTTTGATAGCGAGTCTGAAGTGAAAGGCTTTGCTTCCTTTAATGAGCTCTCTACTAAATCAAATGTAACTATGCATATCACAGTTTTGTCACATTGAGTTCTCACATGTGGACAGGTCATGCATGGTTTGTTCTGGTTCAGAAGACATGTTTCTGTACAGATATACAAAAAATGTAAACGAAACTGAGATCAAATGTCTGGAGCAAGGGCTGTACTTGAATTTGAATGTCTTGCAACGAATGATTCGATAAGTGGGTTCACCATTTCCGGCTTCTCATCCTGAAATTTTTTACAGAAATACAATAAGAAGAAGAATGAAAGTTACTTCATTGGAGAGCGAGGAGAAACCTGAGGACAGTGGCCGGCTTCAGGCAAAACAACAAACTCTTCAACCGCATCAAAATCACCATAAGCTCGTCCAAGCTCGATTGGCTCCCATGGATCTTTTTCTCCCCACGCAATTAGAACCGGGCACTGAAACAGTTAACGACATGGCCACCGTTAAGTAAAAACTTAGTTTTAACTACGGCTAAGGAGGAAGAGCAGAGTAACAAACCTTGACCAGTGGGAGTAAATCCTCTGGAAGCGGTCCACCAGAGTAACAGATGAATTCAAGGAAAACATCAACAGCACCAGGCTCAAGACCTGGCCTTAGAATTGCCTCAACTAGCTCATCCGTCACTTGAGAGCTATCATGGTAGCACTAAATTGCAAACAAATACTCCTTAAAGCTTTACAATACATAAAAATATCACGCAATCCCACAACAATATCATCAAAATACCTGGCTAAGAATGTTTCTTACTGTCTCCGGTTTAGCAATGCTCTTGAAAAAGAGTTTCCCAACCGGAGTGTTCCTGAGACGAGAACATGACAATGTTCAGCTGCAAACACCACTGAGAATCTTTATAAGATACAAAATACCTAAGTAAATTCTGGAATGATCTGATGAAAGGTCTTCCAATAAATGGTTGTTTCTTGATATGAAGCATACGGAGAGATATGTTAATAAGCATAAGCCCTCTGCATATCTCTGGCTTACTCACTGCTGCCTGAAGACCAACAAGTCCTAAAGAACACCAATCTCCCTGTCATTAACTGAACCAAAGGGCCACAGAAAGAAACTTGAGAGCTAACCTCCGATAGAGTTGCAAATAAAGAAGGCTTCATCTTTGACGACATCAAGACAAAAATCATTGAGTTGTTCACCCCATGTCTCAAAAGTGTAGAACGGTTCTCCTCCAAACTCACGAGGATTTGGTTTATCAGAGTATCCATATCCGATAAGATCGATTGAGTAGACTCTATATGATTTGCCAAGAATAGGTGTGTTCTTCCTCCAATGGTCACTGATCACAGAACAAAAACATGTGATGCAAATATGCTACTGTTTGAAGCCATTGGCTCTCAGTGACCTGATAAGCAAACCTTAACAAATATGCTGCTTTAAGACTTCCTCAGAGATTTTGGTAAAATATTAACTGATACCTAATAGCAAAATAGGGTTCTAGAAGCTACCTGTTAGCACCGAAACCATGAACCAAGACCAAGGCAGGGCCACTGGTTCCAGCACACTGATATCTTACTGAATAACCTTTCCAGTTCCATGTCCTGAAAATACCAAGAAAAACTATAAAAATACAAAACTATAAAAATATACATTTTCATATGAATTTAATCAGAATTACAGAAAGGTGATATACAAGGTTCGAACTTCAGGACAAACATCTTCCAAGGTAGAAGCTTTGTCCGTGACAGAAGAACATGAAACGGACCCATTTCCCCTCGAAGTCCGAGATCGTACGATGCCTGTCGGAACCGATTGTCGGAGAAAATAGGTTTCCGTGAAACTGATAATTGAAGTGTTCTTGATCAGGACTCTTTTACTGAAGAGCAGCGAGGTTGTTTCCAAACTGGTGAGTGGTAAAGCTCTAATGTTCGCCATGACTGGTTTTGGGCTGAGACAACATTGATATCTTGGCTCTAAAACGGTTTTGGAGTTGTAAGAAGGACAAGTGTCGCGTTTTGGACCAAGCGTATTTCTCTTACGTCATGTTATATCTTTTTTTTTGCATCTGTTAGTTAAATATTTTCATATAAGCTAAAGGAGATGAATGAGAACGTTTACACATATACACACTGCTTAATGACTATATTACAAGTAAATCAACTAAAAAAGAAAACTTAAGGTCCTAAATGTTGTGGTGTGACATTCTTCTTCAGCTAATAACCTCTGAGTTTGAGTCATCGGAAGGCCATATCACGGTCTCCATAAGGCGTTCACGCATCAACGCTAAGTTCTCATCTGATATGTCTTCGTATATCTTACCATGGTCGCATTTCTACAAGCAACAAAACTCTTGGATTATGAGTCTCTTCTTGTTCCCATGGCTGATTTTAAAACAAACAAATACATAACTTAAACAATGAGGGAGATTTAGCGAGATATTTTACCTTGATCCACTTGCCATACAAGTGGAGACGCGTGATCATCACTCTTTCTGCAAGCTCCTGACTCTCCTACAAAGTGGTTTACAGAGGATAAAAAAAAAGAGCCTGTTTATGCTTCTGAGATGAACACACAAAAAGTACTCTTCTTCCTCTCCATGCTCTAAATCAGGCTGAATCAAACAGAGTATATCACAGCACATAGTGTTCTTATTCCAGTTCACCAAACTAGGAAGACCTTTCAACCAAACCCTTCTAGCTAATCAGACCTCATTAACTGCTTTCTAACCAACTCATCAGAGCTACAATCGGCTACTTTCAGTCCTAGGCTAAATAAAGTAGACCCATAGCTAAAGTCTGAGCAGCTAAACTTATTCAAGGCTTTAGAGAAAAATAAACTAAACTTGATTTGATTTACCTTGCCAAGGTTGCGGAGGAAACGTTTGCCATCGGTTGGTCTGTTTGATACCACGTAACTGTTGTAAAGCAAAAGAGACACACATAAGAACACAAGCCAAAAATGATCGCCTAAGTTTTTTTGTTAACTAATTCTAATACAGAACTTGATCAAAACGAAAGATTCAGTTCATGGAGAGCACTAGAATCTTTCGTTTTGATCAGAGTAATAAGAAACTTACTTATCGAACCAAGTGTATTGAGGAGGATTCATTTCGTAGAGCTGATGAAGAACCGTCCTCACAGCTTTGTATGTGAAATAGTTAACAAGTTGCTGCAAATTTTGAAAAAAAAAATGATTAGTCATAAGAAGCTTTATCATGCTCCTCTCAAAAACAATCTTTCTCACCGTTTTAACATCTCCGAACGTATCATCGTAGTTCCCAGCAACGTCCTCACTGACAATCAAGAGCCTTCCTCTGCTCCTTCGAGTCAGAATCCTTGGTACTCGCTTCTTCGAAGAAAGCCTAAAAACAATACCTGAACCAGTAAAGGAGCTTCCTGTACTGCCAAGGATCCTCTTATTGTTTTGAGAGCTCCTCGTGTGAGCATCTAGACATAAACATGGACCGTTTGGTGAATCCATAACCGACGAGCCAACAACAAACAAAGCACCTACCATTACTTCCAGACAAGAGAATCAAAACTACTTTCCCCAGTTTGGTGGATCGATGGTAAGAAACAGAGCAAAAGAAGAAAACGGTTTTTATAGAAAATGGCCGTTGAATACTAGCCAGCCGAAATCAGGGAGATATTTATTTTCCTTTTTTAAAGCAACAAAGCAAAGGCAAAGACAAACAAGACAACCACCGTGTGGGGTTTACGTGGCCACTTCGTAGAATAAGGTTATATTCTACTGTCGTCTTGTGACTTAAACGCCGAAGTAAACTTGTCTAAATGAGGAACAAGTCTAAAGTAATGGATATCACATGGCCATATGAAAGGGAGAGAGTCGGTCATTTACTGTCGTCTTGTAACGTGTTGTTAGATCTATGTCCGATGATTATATTTGAATTGTTGTATCATGTTATAGAATGCATATTCCACTCGGTTATTCCATATACATGAGTCAATAGGTAACTTGAACGGAGGCAGTCTACTTTGGTGGTGAGGATTGAAACTATGGAACATTTAGTTCATGTAGTATAGATAGAGCATGTTTCGTGGAACAGAGTTTTAACAAGACTTACATGAAGGAAAATATTTGACATTTCTTGACCAAATCTTTATAAAGACTTGGCTAGTACCGAACGTATTTGTACAAAGGTTGACTGACACTAAACTCCATCTTCGTGGTGTTGTGGTGATTGTTGAGAGTACTTTTACTCGGTGATCAGCATCTCAGCTTCATTCATCACTCCTGGAATCTGCTATTTCAGATGAAAACAAAAAAAAACTGGGTTAGTGCATGTATGGTTTGCAAAGGATCCAAGGCAATAACAACTCAGAGAAACCAAAACAAAATCATAAAGGAAAACATTTGATCAAGGATTGTGAACAGCATTCTAACAAACAGCTTTTCACGTTTATCAGAGCTACGGATACATACTTTAAACAATGACAAAGCATAATCTTTAGACTTAGTTAAAACAGAGAACTTTTAAATCCCTACTCCAAGGTTTTTGCTTTTAGCCTTTATGGTTGACTTGCAGCAAAACTTTACACGTTTGGTCATTCACTCTCCCAAGTACATAAAGTTAAGAGGAAACAAACAATCTACAATTCTTTCAATGAATAGTCAGCCACATTAGTAAATACTTCAAGTACTAAGATCCACAAAACCCCAAAAAAAACTCAGAGATTCCAGAATCTAAGCATTATCCCACACAAAAAACCTTATCCAATACACCCTCTAGAACCCTAAAACCCCAAAATTACAGAATCTAATTTGAGCCACCATCTAAATTTAGAAACCCTTCATAAAACTTCAAATAAACCACAAAGTTCCCACCTTTGAGATCAAATCCAAAAACCCAAAACCGCAAGAACCCAACTTTCTTTTCATACCTGAAGAAAACTCATCCAAGAACCACCACAAGATCCAGAAACACCATCATCCCCACAAGAACGAACAGTCTTGAACTGATCAATATCAAGCTTCTTGTTGATAAACCCAACCTTGAAGTAGATGGAATCATTCGGAGGCAGATCAACCTTGATCTCATCTACATCGAACCAAACAAAGAACCGCTTCACCTGAATCCCCTTGAGGTCGGTGATGGAGCCGTAACCGATTCGTCCCGATATGGTCGTCTCGTAGTAGACGAGGTAGTCGAACTCGATGGTGCAGGGCTTGGGAAGGTAGACGACGAAGCGGCCGTCGTCGGAGAGGGTGAAGTTGGTGACGGAATCGGGTAGGAGACCGCTCGGGAGGCCGTATTTGGGGAGGAGGTCGTAGACGGTGGGGATGGGATTCGGGTCGGGTTCGGAGAGGGAGAGGGTGGGTGTGGTGAGGAGGGTGAGGGAGAAGAGGAGGGTGAGAGAGAAGTGGTAAAGGGCCATAGTTTTGTTGAGATGTTAGAGAGAGTTGTGAGATGGTTTGTTTCTATGTTCGTTTGATTATTTAAAAGCTTTCGAGTTATGTATGTTACGTGTTTGAGATTTATTTTGGCTCTGTGCAAAAAAAATTTTAAAAGAGACAGAGAGATTTAATTTGGCTCTTTATTTTTTATATAGTTTTTTTTGCTTGAAACTAATGAAGTGTAGAGAGATAAATTCGGGAGATTTTTCATGGCTAGCCAGCAAAATTCGAGTCAATTAAGTAATCTAAATTCCTAATATATAAGATAAGTTATTTTTGAAAATGTTGCTTGTATGACCATTAAGAAGAATATTCTGTGAATATTTCTTTCTTGAAATATGTCAAACGCTTTAAACACTCTATTGCACTAAAAAATTTATACACTTAATGGTGGATATATATTATATAGAGAAAATGACTAGACTAGACATAAATTTTTTTTTATCACAATTATAGACTTTAACAATTAAAATGATCAAAATAACACTTAAATATTTATTAAATATATATTTATACCTTTTAGGTTAACTAAACCTAGATTTTTATGGTTAGAGTTGAAGTGTGGGGTTTTGGGGATGAGTTTCGAATTTAAAAAAATTAAGAAAACTTAAAATTTTCAAAATAAAAAGTGTTATTTTGCTCATTTTAATTTTTGAGATCTATTTTTGTGATAAAAACTTAAAAGAGGGCTATTTTAGAGAATTACCCATTTATATATGTTGAATTTGATTGTAGTAATGAAGATTTTAACCGGAGAATGAATCCCTTCTTACAATATTTGTAAAATGTAAAACAGTCTTTTAAATTTTTGAAAAACTTTATCTAAAAAAAAAAAAGATTCTCTAATAAACCAAAACCTAGTGTTATAAAAAAAAAATAAACCAAAACCTTATTATATTCAGCACCAGTAACAAAAATATATTTACAAGTTTGGTTCATTTTAGTTTGGTTTATTGTGTGTTTGTGGATCTGTATTACTTGCTAATGGGCTATTATGTGTAAAACAATGGGCCTTAAACACCTCACTAATTAAAAACCTAGACAACGTAATCGTCACTTCCGCGAGTCTCCACCTCCAATGGCGATGGAAGCAAGAACACATCTATTGGAGGTGTTGCAGACCGAGATTCTAGCGAGATTACCGTTGAAAACCATATCCAGATTCAAATCAGTATGCAAGCTATGGAAATCAACAATCGAATCTGCCTACTTCCGCCGTCTCTTTTTATCTCTCCACCGAAACTCATCGTGGTCCCTCATGCACGGACCAGACGAACTCATAGTTTTCCATGGATGCAAAACACGCGACAATCTTCCAAAATCTCCACCTCCACTCATCCCACCGTCTTTCAAACGCTATCACATCGGTGATTGCATCTACAGGGATTCCTCCGGTGGATTGGTTTTGATCACCGACGGCTCTGATAAAGCGTACTGCTACGTAGGCAGTCCAGTTTTACAGCAATGGATCAAAATCCCTCCACCTCCCTCTGATCCTAAAGGTGATTCCACCGTGTTTGGTTTAACGACTCGCTTGGACGAGGACGGTGTCGTTTTGAGCTTTAAAGTGGTTAGGATAGCTTCTTACGGAGTAACTAATGATTATCTCTCCAGCGTCTTGACTGTGTTAGTGTATTCGTCCGAGTCAGGGGTTTGGATTTCTAAAGTAATTCACTCTCCTCATCAAATCGGTAACATGTCTAATATCAACTTGAACGGTATGATCTACTTTGGTTGTCTCGGTGTGCCTGGAATACTTTTAGCTCATGATTTCTATTCCGAATCCGATCAATTACGGGTTGTGCAATTACCGGACTATCCGGATTACAACAAGGATTACAAACGAACCTTGACTACATCAGAAGGCTTTGTCACGTATGTCAGAGCATTAGCGAAAAAGGAAGAAACTGTTTTGAAGATTTGGAGGTTTAACAATGATGACGATGACACTTGGCATCTTTTGTGGGAAGTTCGCTTCCCGATGATTATCGGTGACTATGTACCCATGGCAATGAATCCATTTGATGTCACTACTGTCTATCTATGGAGTCAACGAGATCATCATTTGGTATCATGTAACTTGCGGAAAGGAGACTACGGAGTCCTGGAGGATGCATCTAATGATTGTTTCATTGACAGTTCTGTTTGTAAGAAGAGTGTGGATGAGTTGTGGCGTCCAAGATCACCATCAGATGGAGACGAACACTTGGACTTTGAAGTTTGTATCTGGTTAATCCAGTTTGTGATCCCACGGTGGATGGAATCGGTGCCTCGTCCTCCCCAAGCTGAGGTGATAGATACGAGGTCTCTTCTTTCTCACGCTACCGCAACACATGAGAGAATGGTGAGGGAACATGAGACAATGATGAGGGACAGAGAAAACTACCTGTTTTAAGTGTGATGTCTTTTGGATTTGTTATTGTTTTATAATGTTTCGAACTATACTTTCTTTGATTTTTCTTTTCAGAATTCTATAGAACACTTTTAATTATTTTAATCTACAAAATAGATTTGGACAAAGATGTGTAGTCCCCACAATAGTATCTATCATCAATCCATTACTGTCGGTAATATTATCAAACAAGTATTTCAAGTCAAAACATGTTTTAATTCTCATTAGTCACCAAATAATCGGATTTACTTTTGGCTCCAATCCAAAATCACGTTCATATATGTGTGTAACACACTAAATCAATGGATCTTTTTCTCCCACGAGTTGTAGCAACAAATGGTAGAGGCCTGAACGCTCGTGTCGTCGACGAGTGGAAATGGAAGAAAAAAAGTTGTTGTGCAAATGCGAGATTGCGAGGGGAATTAAGTTGATGAGGTCCCTATGTGCTATTGGTCTTGTTTTGTCAATGATGATGGCAAAAACCGCATAGGTTAAGGAGGTGAGGGAGATGCTGGAAGTATTCAAAGTTATGGTTTGGTGGGATGGCTCCGTCATTTGGGTCAAATGGTTGGTGATTCTTTTGACCATGGAAGAGTTCCAATTTAAATTTTATTTGGACATTTGGTATCTAATAGAAAAATATGTGACTGAATTTACTGTATAAAAAAATTCCAATTTAAATTTTATTTACAAATTTTAAGCTATTAATTATGTTTTAGACTAATTAAAAAAAATATTGAAAAAGAGTTGTAAGAACTTTGTTTATTTTGATTAATGTAAAAAAATGTCTGTAAATTTTTATTTTCTATCTTTTAAGAGCTATAACAAATATAGCTAAAACAAATATGTCTAACAAAATTATACAACAAATAAATTATCTTTATAGTCCAACCAATTAAAACCAAAGTATTATTTACAAATAAAAACAAAATAGCTTAAAACATCATAATAATTTTGGACTTTATAATTATTTATAAAGGGATTCATTTTAGCTGGGTTCATTGTGTCCTGTTGTGTGGATTTATATATTATTAAGTCTATCTCCAATCCGCCTCTATATTTTTTTAAAAAAAATTTCTATAAAAAAAAAAATATGTTACAAAATTAGATTTGTTTGAATATATGTTTCCATAGTAAAATTTTAATATTTTTAGGAGAAAATATAAAAGATATTATTTCTAATTCTAAAGAGACAAAAGTAACATTTCTCTATATTGTTTTCCAAAAATACGAGATTTTTATTGAAAATAATATATACCTGCGAAATCTATTTCTATAATAGAATTTTTTTTATTTTAGAAAGAAATGTAGAGATAACTGGAGATGTTTTAAACCCTTTTCTTTTTTTGTAAAACAGTGTAGTCTTATTCCCTCCTCTCAATTTAATCTAAAAATCCAGCGTCGCACGTCACAAAATCCATATCCAATGGCGATGGAAACACAAACACATCTCTTGGAAGTGTTGCAGACAGAGATTGTAGCGAGATTACCTTTAAGAACCATCTTCAGATTCAAATCAGTGTGCAAGACATGGAAATCAACAATAGAGTCTGCCTATTTCCGCCGTCTCTTTTTATCTCTGCACCAAAACTCCTCTTCTTCTTCTTCATCGTGGTCCCTCTTGTACGGATCATTGGAACTCATAGGGTTCCATGGATGCAAAACATGGGATCTTCCGAAGTCTCCAGCTTCACTCATCCCATCGTCTTTCAAACGCTATCATATTGGTGATTTTGACTATGTGGTTTCTTCCGGTGGATTGGTTTTGATCGCAGACGGCTTTGATAAAGCTTACTACTACGTGGGCAGTCCAGTCTTACATCAATGGGTCAAAATCCCTCCACCCCCATGTGATCCAAGAGGTGATTCTTTAGTGCTTGGTTTAGTGACTCGCCATGATGAGGACGGTGTCGTTTTGAGCTTTAAATTGGTTAGGTTAGCTTCTTTCCAGTCTACAAATAATTATCTCTTCAGTGTGTTACTGTATTCCTCTGAGACAGGGGTTTGGACTTCTAAAGTAATCCACTCTCCTCATCAAATTACCATCATGTCTAATATCAACCTGAATGGTACTATCTACTATACTTCTTTGACTTTACCTGGAGTAGTCGTAGCTCATGATTTCTATTCTGAATCCGATCAGTTCCGTGTTGTGCAATTACCGGACTATCCGGATTACAACAAGGATTACAAACGAACCTTGACTACATCAGGAGGCTTTGTCATGTATGTCAGAGCATTAGCAAAAAGGGAAGAAACTGTTTTAAAGATTTGGAGGCTGAACAAAGATGATAACGACACTTGGCAACTTTTGTGGGAAGTCGGCTTCCCGGTTTTCGGTAACTGTGTACCCATGGCTATGAATCCATTTGATGCCGCTACTGTCTATCTATGGAGTCAACGGGATCATCATTTGGTATCATGTAACTTGCGGAAAGGAGAAGACTACAGAGTCCTGGAGGATGCATCTAATGATTGTTTCATTGACCAGTCTGCTTGTAAGAAGAGTGTGGATGAGTTGTGGCGTCCAAGATCATTATTAGATGGAGACGAAGACTTAGACTTCGAAGTTTGTATCTGGTTAATCCAATTTGTGATCCCACCGTGGATGGAATCGGTGCCTCGTCCTCCCCAAGCTGAGGTGATAGATACGAGGTCTCTTCTTTCTCACGCTGCCGCAACACATGAGAGAATGGTGACTGGTGAGGGAACATGAGACAAAGATGAGGGATATACACATTGACTTCTTTTGGTTTGCGTGATATCAGTATGTTTTTTTTTATTATGTCTTTTGGAGGAGATTAAGACTGATACGAGGCCCATTAGTTTATGTAGTGTTCAATACAAGATCATATCTCGCATCTTGTGTGATCGTCTGAAGGGAGTTTTGCCTAATGTTATCTCTGAGATTCAAGGGGATTTTGTTGGTGGCAGGTTAATAACGGATAACGTTATCATAGTCCATGAATTGGTTCATGGATTACGAACGAATGATAAAATTGGTAAAGAGAGTATGGCAATTAAGACTGATATGTCAAAAGCTTATGATAGAGTAGAATGAAATTTTATTGAAGTGTTACTGGAAAAAATAGGTTTTGACCGTAAATGGATTGTCTGGTTAATGTCATGTATCACTACCGTAACTTTCTCGATTTTACTTAATGGACGTTCACATGGGTTCATTCGACCAGAAAGGGGAATTCGGCAGGGGGATCCTTTATCTCCTTTTCTGTTCATTTTATGTGTGGAAGCTTTAGTTCACGTGTTAAATAGAACTGAAGCAAAAGGGGAATTACATGGTATAAAGTTGGCTAAAGATAGTCCCTCGGTGCATCATTTATTATTCGCT
>CAKOAT010033336.1:188036-385639 GCA_932364175.1 Eruca vesicaria subsp. sativa
TGAAATCATCTATTATCTTTGGGAAATCGATAGCAGCAGATACGAAGCAAGCCATAAAACAGGTCCTTGGTATAGAAAAGGAAGGCGGAGAAGGTACTTATCTTGGGCTCCCAGAGTGTTTTCAAGGTTCGAAAAAAGACCTCCTAAATTTTATAAAAGAAAAATTGGAGGGTCGGTTACAAGGCTGGTATTCGAAAACTTTATCAATGGGTGCTAAGGAAGTTTTGATCAAGTCAGTGGCCTTAGCTCTCCCAATTTATGCTATGTCTGTTTTCCGATTACCGAAAGGTCTTTGTGAACGGATTACGAGCGCGATAATAGAGTTTTGGTGGAGTAGTGGGGACAAAAAAAGAAAGATACCCTAGGTTTCATGGGAAAAGTTATGTAAACCGAAAGAGCAAGGGGGTCTTGGGTTTCATGATATTGGTCGTTTTAACCAGGCGTTACTGGGGAAACAAGCGTGGAGAATCTGGAATAACCCGGATTCTTTGGTTGCTCGGATTCTAAAAGGTAAATATTTTAAAAATGGAAGTTTCATGGATTGTGGAATGGGGACTCGACCATCATTTGCTTGGCGAAATATCATGCATGGTAGAGAATTACTTACAAAAGGATTATACCGGCATATTGGTAATGGAGCAGACACTAATGTATGGGCTGAAAATTGGATTATCGATACAATTCCAAGACCCCCAATGTACCGTGACGGAAGTTCCATAAACTTAGCGTTAAAAGTTTCAGATTTGTTTATTGAGGGATCATGACAATGGGATATTAATTTGCTCCATCAAACCTTTACCCCACAGGATGTGCAACGGATACTTCTTTTAAAACCTTCAATTATATTGGATGACTCAATTAAATGGGGTTTCACACCAAATGGTTCTTACTCAACGTGGAGTGGGTATAAGTTACTGGAGGCTTTAGCAGATTTTGATCAACCACAAGGACACTCTCTGACACCAATTGAAAAACAGTTATGGAGGAAATTGTGGAAAATTAAAGCCCCACCAAAAATAAAACATTTTATGTGGCGTGCTTTGTCTGGTGCGTTGTCGGTCAAACAACGGTTGAACACTAGGGGTATACCGGTCGACCCCACATGCTCAGTGTGTGGTAATGGTGCTGAGAGTATTTATCATGTTCTTTTTATATGCGATAAAGCCCGTAATACATGGGAGCAATCGAATTTCCCCACTCCCTTAGGTGGTTTTTCTCGAAACTCTACTTTTTTAAATTTTGTACATTTAATCAAGATGGGTTCAAGCTCTAGTACGGATATACATACAAGGAATGTCTTCCCATGGTTGCTATGGGAAATTTGGAAATCTAGGAATGCTTTTATTTTTGAAAATAAAGTTCTATCACCGTCGTTAATTGCAAAACGAGCCTATGAAGAAGAATCCACATGGTTTGATACCTTTTCATGTAAGAATGAAGGTAGTAGTGATGCTGATGAGACGGATCAGAGAGGATGGAAAAAACCACCACATGGATTTTTTAAATGTAATGTTGGATCCTCATGGTTAAATTCGAGCCATCTTTCTGGTGCTTCATGGATTCTACGTGATGAACATGGGTCTACAATCATGCATAGTCGTCGATCTTACTCGTGCATGCGTACAGTAGTTGAAGCAGAGTTATGGGCTCTTTTTTGGGCGGTGGAATATATGCATAATCTTCGTTTCTCTAATATAATCTTCGAAACAGCGTCTGAAAGCCTTCATGGAGTTATCACAAATCCAAATAACAACAATATCTTCAGCCATATACGCCACAATATCCGCTTTTTACTCACTCGGATAGATTGTTGGAGTGTAGACCACGTTCGTCCCGTCCGCAATGAGTCAGCAACGTCAATTGCGGTGAGTGTCACTCGTGATTTGCGCCATCAATCTTATATCGCTCAAGGAGTCCAGTTTGGCTTCATCATTTACTTGCTTTGGAGGCTCAAGTGTAGAAGGCTTTGGTGAGATTTCCTATTCTTTTCGTTCTTGGTGTCTATTGACACTTATCTTTTTCATGCTCTTTCTTTGTATGTTATGACACCATGTCGGCTCGAACTATCAGTGTTATAAAAAAAATATTATGTCTTTTGGATTTGTTATTGTAATGTTTCGAACTATACTGCTTTGATTTTTCTTTTCAGAATTCTATAGAAAACTTTTAATTATTTTAATCTACAAAACTAGTTTTGGACAAAGATGTTCAATAGCCACAATAGTATCAATCAAATCCATTATTGTCGGTAGTACTATCAAAGAAGTATCTGAAGTCAAAACATGTTTTTGTTATTTCAACAAAGAATCGATGGGTCCAATCCAAAATCACGTTCATATATGTGTAACGCACTACATGAAAGGATCTTCTTCTCCCACGAGTTGTAGCAACAAATGGTAGTGGCCTAAACTCCCGTGTCATCGATGAGTTGTTGAAGAGAAAGAGTTGTTGCTCCAATGCGAGGGAAATTAAGTTGATGATGTGGCAAAAACCGCATAGGTTATGAAGGTGAGGGAGATGCTGGAGTGTTCAAAGTTATGGAGATGGTTTCGTCATTGGAATCAAATGGTTGGTGATTCTTTTTTTTTTTACCATGGAAGCGTTCCACAGAAATATAAAAAGCGAGGAGCCTACAATGATCTGGAGAGGCTCTAAATATCTTGGTTTTGAAAGAGCAAAACCATGTACATGATATGTATGATTTTGGTTGCAGAGAAAATAGTTTGATATGGTTAAAGAGGTGCCATAGACAAAGAAAAAAAAAAAAACAGGTACTATGTATGTGACCCACGTCACCCACCAATCCCATGTTGTAGCTTTGAAGGTTCAGATTATGGAAGGTGGTAATGAATTGAAGATAAGTGTTCAGCTGAATGAGCAAAGATCATGCATTTTCCTAGATTCACATTACTGTGTCTTTGATGTTTTCCGGTGAGGATCTCCTTGGTCGGCGGAGGTTAGCCGTGTGATCTGTGTCATTTGACTCATTTGCCTCTTGTCTCTTCTCCCCTTTGCATCCGAAGTACGCGTACTAGATTGTTTGATGCACTTCCTTCTTTGAATATCCTTCTTTATTAATAAAAAGATGAAAAGATTTATTTCTACTATTTTTTTTTATGTTTGGTATCCAATAGAAAAATAAGTGATTGATTGGACTGTATAAATAATTTCCAGTATAAATTTTATTAACAATTTAAACTATCAATTATGAAATTTTATTTACAATTTTAAACTATCAATTATGTTTAGACTATTTTTTTCTTAAAAATACTGAAATTAGCTGTAAGAATGTCTATAGAAATTTCTTTTCTACTTTGTAACAGGTATAACTACATATTTAATAGTTAAAAATTAAAACTAATACGTCTAACCTAAATTATACATCAAATAATTATCTTTATAGTCCCACCAATCCAAAGTAATATTTACAAACAAAAAACAACATAGCTTAAAACATCATCATAACTTTATGCTTAATTATTTATATAATTTTTCATTTATAGTTGGTTTGATTGTGTTTAGCTGTGTGTATTTGTATTAATAAAACCATCTTCAACCTACTTCTTTATGAAATATATATATTTTTTTACAGAAATAGTGAAACTCTATTATAAAATTGGATTTGCTCCCATATATATACATCTATAATAGAATTTTCTTTATTTTTAAGAAAATATAAATAATTATAAATTTCAACTTTAAATATAAAGATTATATCTCTATATTTTCTTCTAAAAATAGAGAAACTCTATTATATATTGGACCAAACTTACCTCTTGAAAAAATATAGAGATATATATTGGAGATCCTATAAAGCCCGGCTCTTTTCTGTAAAACAATATGGCATCATTATTCCCTCCTCTCAATTGAATCTAAAAATTTAGCGTAGCACGTCACCAAATTTAAAACGGAACCTCGAAACCCTAATTCGTCACTTTCGCAGAGAGGCCATCTCCAATGGCGATGGAAACACAAACGACGCATCATCTATTGGAGGTGTTGCAGACGGAGATTCTAGCGAGATTACCCTTGAAAACCATCTTCAGATTCAAATCAGTGTGCAAAACATGGAAATCAACAATCGAAACTGTGTATTTCCGCCGTCTCTTTTTATCTCTGCACAAAAACTCCTCTTCATCTTGGTCGCTCTTGGACGGACCATACGAACTCATAGGATTCCATGGATGTAAAACATGGGATCTTCCAAATTCTCCAGCTTCACTCATCCCACCGCCTTTCAAACGCTATCACACCCATGATTTTGACTATGTGGTTTCTTCCGGTGGATTGGTTTTGATCAGAGACGGCTCTGATAATGCTTACTGCTACGTGGGCAATCCAGTTTCACAGGAATGGGTCAAAATCCCTCCACCTCCATCTGATCCGACAGGTGATGGTTCTTGTGCGGTTTGTCTGGTGACTCGTTTGGATGAGGACGGTGTTGTTTTAAGCTTTATAGTGGTTAGATTAGACACTGTCCTAGTCCTATCGACAGAAAATCATTTTGGTGCGTTTATGTATTCCTCCGAGACAGGGATCTGGACTTCCAAAGTAGCTCGCTGTCCTTATTACATCAGCAACATGTTTGATATCAACCTGAATGGTACTATCTACTATACTTCTTTGACTTTACCTGGAGTAGTCGTAGCTCATGATTTCTATTCTGAATCTGAACAATTCCGGGCTGTGCAATTACCGGACTATCCGGATTACAACAAGGACTACAAACGAACCTTGTCTATATCAGGAGGCTTTGTCATGTATGTCAGAACATTAGCTAGATACAAAGAAACTGTTTTGAAGATTTGGAGGCTAAACAATGATGACGACACTTGGCATCTTTTGTGGGAAGTTGGCTTTTTAGTTAGCGGTAACTATGTACCCATGGCAATGCATCCATTTGATATTGGTACTGTTTATATATGGAGTCAACGGTATCATCATTTGGTATCGTGCAACCTGCGGAAAGGAGACTTCACAGTCCTGGGGGATGCATCTAATAATGGTCACCAAGATTGTTTCATTGACCATTCTTTGTGCAAGAAGAGGGTGGATAAGATATGGCTTCCAAAATTATCATCAAATTTATACTTCAACTTTAATGTTTGTATCTCGTTTTGTTCATTCGTGGTCCCACGGTGGATGGAACCGGTGCCTCGTCCACCTAAAGCTGAGATGATAGATACGACTTCACTACTCTCTTATGCTACTGCAAATCTGTATAAACACATGAGACAATAATGAGGAATAGACGCAACAACGAGTACATGTGGATGTAGTGCTATAAGTATGGGTTTTTCTTATTTGCTGTGTTTTGGATTTGTTATTGTTAATGTTTTGAACTGTGCTCTGTTTGAAGAGTGGTCTCTTTTTTTTTTGAATAAAATCAAAACCACAAAATCATGTAATGGGTTTCCTTTGATTGTTCTTTTCAGATTTCTATGGGAAACTTTTGGGTCGACTATCTATTTCGATCTATTTCTCCATGAAAGTATTATATAGCATCAAATGTCTATGAAATTATGACCCCGTTCTATTTACCCCCGAGAATAAAGTTCGCAACCTATTTCCCTCACCAAATTTAGTTTAGTTATGATTTCTGAAAACCGAAATCCAAATCTCCACTCTCATAAAATAAAACTGAGCAACACTAAACAAAGACAAAATTAAAACCCGACCAAACCTTTATCTGGATTAGAATAGTAACCCGATCCAGCAATCAAACTTAAAAATATTCGACTGATTGAATCTTAATCCGGTTAGTCATTGGCTTAACATGGTCTACGGTTTATTTATAAACACTAAACCAATAAAAATCGATTTTGTGGGTTTTTAGATTTCGATATTTATAATTGTGGGGAAATATCGATATAACTTTAATTTGATGGTGAAATATATTTCGATTTTATTTTCGGGGATAAATAGAATGAGGTCATAGTTCCGTGGGCATATGATGCTATACGGTATTTCTCGCGGGGAAATAGATCGTCGACCCGAAACTTTTCAACTATTTTAATTCCACCAACTAATTTTGGAAAAAAAATGTTAAAGTCAAAACATGTTTTGGTGGTCATTTAGTTTCCAAAAAAAAATGTATTTACTTTTGGCTCCATTCCACAGTATATATGCTGATATATGTGTGTGAGTGAACACAACACACTAGATATATCTATCGTCTCTCATCTACTGCCATTTAAATAAATACAGATTTGTTTTGCCCATACCTACCTATAACCTAATTTTTTTTCTTGAGAGGCCATTTGCAAGGGCGATGGAAACACAAGCACGTCTCCCAGAGCTAATGTTGCCGGAGATTTTAGCGAGGATAAAAAGCATCGGGAGATTCAAATCGGTGTTTAAGTCATGGAAGTAAACAATTGAATCTGCGTATATTTCCGCTGTTTCTCTTTGTCTCTGCAAGCAAACTCCACTTCAACGTGGTCGCGCTGTTAAGGACCAAAAAAAAAAAGCCATATAGAGTTCCGTGGATCCGAACATGTGATCTTCCAAACGCTGCACTTGAGAGTCTAGAATAAAAATTGAAATGATTATTGTTAGGTTGAAAATCTGATAGTGAGAAAGAAAGGAAACACTATATTAAGAACTTCAGAAAGCAATGCTCCTTTTTTTTTTTTTAATTATAAATGTGTTTTCATTATCTTAAACATAAGTAGTTCCTTTTACATGTGGATAATAGTTACAACCAACTTATCCACCACAAATGTTCAGAAGGCGTTGATCATATTCATCCATCAGGGAATAACCTCAACCAACTTACCATAATACTATGACAATAGGGGTTTGGCATGAACTGTTATTTACCATAATTAACTGGTCTTCCTCAATGTTAAACATCCTAATATTTCTTTAAAATCTTTGAAATAATTATTTGGCAACTCTTTTGGAAAATCATCACAAGGAGTGATTTTGGTTGTTCTATAAAAGTTAATCTTAAAAGGAAGAAGATTCGTTCTATATTCTCTTGTATAATCACCGATGGTAAAATTATTCAGAATAAAAGAGTCTCCTTGAAATAACTTAGATTTGAAGTTACTAAGATAATAATGCTTTTGTATTCTTTTGTTTAGATTCTATTAGCTCTCGATAATGACTAAGTCAGCGGCGCATAATCAATATAATAACCAACGAAAATATTTTGATAATGCTTTTGGTCAAACATGTATTTTAGCGGACTATAATCAATATAATAACCAACTAAAATATTTTGATAATGCTTATGGTCAAACATGTATTTTATCAGATTATTATTAGTTAATGGATTATAATAATCAACAAAAAGTTAAAAACATGTTAGATAAGTATTATGAATGCAAATATTACAAAAAATATGATTTAAAACTAAAAATTATGAAAATTACCTAAAATCATGGAGGACATGACACATCAGCAAAGTTATTTCTTAAATAATAGTATAGATATGTGAAAATTCCAATTTAAATTTTATTTACAAATATTAAGCTATCAATTATGTTTTAGACTAAATTTTTAAAAATACTTAAAAAGTTGTAAGAACTTTGTTTACGTTGATCAATGTAAAAAAATTTCTGCAAATTTTTATTTTCTATCTTTTAATAGCTATAAAAAATATAGCTAAAACAGATATGTCTAACCTAAATTATACAACAAAGAAATCCAACCAATTAAAACCAAAGTATTATTTAAAAATAAAAAGAAATAGCTTAAAACATCATAATAATTTTGGACTTTAATCTTTATATATAAAGAAGAGTTTCCCTCATTTTTGTGCTGCCATGTCACTAATTAGTGAAAGGATAGAGTGACATGTGTCCTAATACTGAGTTTAATGATGTTTATTAACAACCGAATATGGACCTTTCATTAATTAGTCTTATATGGCCTTCGTGTTTCTGTATGCTGCTTTGTTACATATATAGCCCAACCCTAATAAAGTATTTAGCGGCTTTTACTTTTCACGATACATTTGTTTTAATCTCTTCTTCAATATTTTTTTTTAATTATAATTATATTAAATTAACAACCCTAAAAGGGTAAATCGGACGAGAACCGCCCGGTACATCGAGGAAACAGAGGCTTGCTAGGTTACAGGGAAACAAAATGAAGACAATCCTAAACACAACAGATCTTCTTTAATATTACCTGCGTTGATATATAATTATTTGAACCCACACCCAAATATTAGTCAATGTGTTTTATATAAACTATAGTTTTTTTTCTTTTGACACCTCATCAAGAAGTTTTTAAGAAACTTAACACCTATGTCATAATTTTATAAGTATGAGTAAATGGTTTTAACCTTTCATCTTCATATTATTTAAACTAAATCAATTAACAAAATATTTAATAACTCGTAAATCATTTTAATTAATACTTTATTTTTAATCAAACCAAATTATGACATTAATCTTTTTGTTTATCAAAACATAATCAGTTGGTAAAAATATTTAATATATAGTGCCTAAAATAAATAATTTCAATAGATAATAAATAAAAATAATTAGAACAAAAAAAAGTCATTTCACATTTTAATATTTCTACGTTTCTTTATTTATACCAGTGAAAAATGAATGTCACAAGCTTTTTTCTCTTCCGACTACAAATTTAGTTCAACCTAGACAAAATGATAGAAAATTTGTCCAAAATATATTATATTATTATACAATTTAGTAAATTATAATGTCTTTCATTAACATATATAAAAAAGAACGCACGTAAATAAAGATTCACAAAATATAACCAACCTTTTGAATTTAAAATAAATATCAGTCAAAATATTTAATTAAAACCCTGCGTGAACCGCAAAATGATATTATCTAACACCATATATTCACACCCAAAACTATTTACACAAAATTTATTAAAAAATATTTCCAATGCAATCTTTCTGAACCCAAAATATTACAAACCGCAAAAAAACGCACATGATATGGGATAAACTATATTTAAAAGAAAACAACACGAAAACTATATCAATGCAACAAGTTTTAATATGGGAACAACTATTTTAAAAAATAAAATATATCTTATCATATATAATCTCTTATTTTGATACATATCTTTTACAAATGCAAACCTAAAATACAAACAACAAAATCATACCAAAAATAAAAATATATATCATAAATAAAATATATCCCGCCCGTAGGGCGGGCCGATCCTAGTTATTTATAAAGAGATTCATTTTAGTTGGGTTCATTGTGTCCCCTTGTCTGGATTTATATTTTAAGTCTATTTCCAATAAATCTTTAATTTTTTCTAGAAAATAGAAAACTATATTACAAAATTAGATTTGTTTGAATATATGTTTCTATAATAAAATTCTTATATTTTTAGGAGAAAATATAAAAAATATTATTTCCAATTCTAAAGAACAAAAGTAACATTTCTCTATATTGTTTTCCAAAATACAAGATTTTTATTAAAAAATAATATATACCAAATCTACTTATAATAGATTTTTTTTTTAGAAAGAAATATAGAGATATACATTGAAAATGCTTTAATTTTTATTATTATTTTTTGTTTTTGTAAAAGAATGCAAGTCTTATTCCCTGCTCTCAATTTAATCTAAAAATCTAGCGTCGCACGTCACAAAATTTAAAACGGAACCTCGAAACCCTAGTCGTCACATTTGCAGAGAGACCATCTACAATGGCCATGGAAACACAAACACATCTCTTGGAAGTGTACTGCAGACAGAGATTCTAGCCAGATTACCTTTAAGAACCATCGCTAGATTCAAATCAGTGTGCAAGACATGGAAATCAACAATAGAGTCTGCCTATTTCCGCCGTCTCTTTTTATCTCTGCACCAAAACTCCTCTTCTTCTTCTTCTTCATCGTGGTCCCTCTTGTACGGAGAAGAAGAACTCATAGGGTTCTATGGATGCAAAACATGGGATCTTCCAAAGTCTCCAGCTTCACTCATCCCACCGCCTTTCAAACGTTATCATATTGGTGATTGCTACTACTGGGATTCCTCCGGTGGATTGGTTTTGATCATCGACGAATCTGATAATGCTTACTGCTACGCCTACGTGGGCAATCCAGTTTTACAGCAATGGGTCAAAATCCCTCCACCTCCAACTCATCTTACAGGTGATTCTAGGTATGTGTTTGGTTTAGTGACGCGTTTGGATGAGGACGGTGTCGTTTTGAGCTTTAAAATGGTTAGGATAGCTCCGAGTTCTCATCCAACCACAAATGATTACCTCTTCAGTGTGTTACTGTATTCCTCCGATACAGGGGTTTGGACTTCCAAAGTAATTCTTTCTCCTAAATACATCACCAACATATATAATCTCAACCTGAATGGTACGATTTACTTTGGTTGTCTTGGTGTAACGGGAGTACTCGCAGCTCATGATTTCTATTCAAAATCGGATCAATTCCGGTTTGTGAAATTACCGGACTATCCGGATTACAACAAGGACTACAAACGAACCTTGACTACATCAGGAGGCTTTGTCATGTATGTCAGAACGTTAGCAAAAAAAGAAGAAACTGTTTTGAAGATTTGGAGGTTGAACAATGATGACGACGACACTTGGCATCTTTTGTGGGAAGTTGGCTTCCCAATGATTATCGGTAACTATGCACCCTTGGCAATGCATCCGTTTGATATTGGTACTGTTTATCTATGGAGTCAACGGGATCATCATTGGGTATCGTGTAACTTGGAGAAACAAGACTACAAAATCCTCGGTGATTCATCTAATGACGGTCATCAAGAGTGTTTCATTGACCAGCCTCTTTGTAAGAAGAGATTGGATCATATATGGTATCGAAGATCATCAGATTCAGAAGAAGACTTGAACTTTACAGTTTATTCGTTTTGCACATTGGTGGTCCCACGGTGGATGGAATCGGTGCCTCGTCCTCCCCAAGCTGAGATGATGAACACGACTTCACTACTTCTTACGCTAGACAATGATGAAGAATAGACGTAAGGACGAGTACTTTTGTATGTAGGGATATTGGATTTGTTTGCTGTGTTTTGGATTTGTTTTTTATTTATTACTTTTGTTCAACTGGATTTGTTATCGTTATTATGTTTCCAACTACGCTCTGTTTTTAGAGCGGTGTCTGATTTTTTTATAACATCAAAACAAAACAGAAAATACTATAATGGATTTTCTTTGATTTTTCTTTTCAAATTTCTGTACGAAACTTTCGATTATTTTAATCCTACCAACTAGGTTTGGACAAAGGTGTTCAAAAGCCACAATAGTACCAATCCATTACTGTCGGTAATATCATCAAAGAAATTATTTGTAGTGAGAACACACCAAAAGAATGGATTTAATTTTGGCTCCATTACAAAGTCATGTACTGATCATGTTCATATATGTGTGACCACACTAAATCGTCTCTCATCTAGTGTCATTTAAATAAATATAGATTTTTGTGTGTTGAGAGGCCATTTGCAAGGGCGATGGAAACACACACATATCATGGAGCTGATGTTGCCGGAGATTCTAGCTAGATTAACGATGAGAAGCATCTGGAGATTCAATATGGTGTCAAAGTCATGGAAGTCAACAATCGAGTCTGCGTATTTCCGCCGTCTCTTTTTGTCTCTGCACCCAAACTCCACTTCGTTGTGGTCATGCTGGTTCGGACCAAATAAAACAAGCCATAGAGTTTTATGGATGTGATCTTCCAAAGTCTCAACCTTTGATCATCCAACAGTCTCTTCATCTCGGTGATTGCAAATATAAAGCTTACTATGGTGATCTCGACCGATACACTAACTCATCATCGACCGATTTCTGATAGAAAGATCGATCGATGACTCTGATCAAGCAATGCACACGAGTTAACTCACTAAAGATTTCTAAATCAAATTATGTCAATTATATTTCTAATAAATCCTAGCTTGATAAAGATGTGTTCATGATATTTAGAATCACTTAAATGTCTCTAATCTAATCTAAATAATTCGGGATTCAATGTTTGTAGTTACCTACTCTAGAACCATGAGAAATTAAAAAAATCCTATCAATAAGTATCACAACTAGCAATCCTATATTTGGGGTTAATCCCTCTAACCTATTTAAACCCTAAATCTAACAAGTAAACTACTCAGACATAACCAAGCAATTCATAACACATGTAAATAAATAAAACTGCATATTATAAATAAATAGATAGGTAGAAAGCATTGGAGTTCCAATCTCAAATCTCTCTCAAGATCTTCTCTCCAATCTAAAAACCCTAAAACTTATGTTTTGAAAAGAATACAAAAAATTCTCTCTAAAAATCTGATACAGCCTCAGAATCTCACTTTAGCTTTTCTCACAAGAAATCAAAACCTACGGCTTAAATGGATTGAAGATCGCCACTCAAAGATGTGAAAGACTTTGAGATAAGATCAAGAACCAGAAACTAAGTGAATCTCACACAAAGATAAAGGTTCCACACTTGTATCCTAAGAAAGCATCTCACATAACTTAGAAATAACAAGAACAAGCATAAAAGCTCTCAAGAGAAATATCTCACTTTTTATTCAAAATACTCAAGTCTACCTTTACAATGAAATAAGAGGAGCTTTATAAATAGCTCTTGGACAAAATCACAGACATAAATGAAAGGCGGATTTCTAGGACAAATCATAATTAAGAGAAAATCAAATGGCTGGTCAAAAGGACTGATCTGAGGGGATTGAGATTTGCTTATTAAGGAGATGTTAACCACACATTTAATACCTTTGATCCACATAATTATTAGCTGATAAGGAGGCTTAAGTGGTGGCCTTTGTTTGGGAACAGCCAACTGAGTCAAACGAATCATGGGCTTGGTGTCGTCTAGGTTCATCCGAGTCCAAACATGGAAAGTATCGTCTACTTTAAGAGTAGTGGATTTGATGCCCGCATCAAAATCCTCTCAAAAATTCCCCCTCTCTTTGCCTCTAACACTTTGGCAAAATATATAATAATTAGGTTAAAACTCGTCAGGAGTAAAACTGTCATTTGGTGATGATTGGGCTTAAGTAAACTTGTCTCTTGGTTTCTGGGTCTTGATAATCGATCGATCATGCATGATGCATGTCGATCGATCCGGGTCTCTCTGTGTCGACCTCGTGATCGAGTCTGAATTGAACGCTTCTTCCAATTCTCTCCAAAATGCTCCAAAAACATCACTTTCTTCCAAAATACTCCTGATCTCATAAATATGCTTAAAATCTTCTATAGTATAGTAAATAGTAGTAAAAACACTAATATGCTATGACTAAAAACAAGTCAAAATCATGGTATATCATCATGAGAGAGATAGGAGAATCGCAAGAAGGATGACAATACAAGGACATAAAGCATTCCTTTGGATTTGTTATTGTTCTATAGTGTGATTGGCGCTGTCAGTGTGTGTGGTTGTTTCTTGTTTGTTTGTTGTTTGGATTCGCTATTGTTCAATAGTGTAATTGATGGACAGTGTGTGTGGTTGTTTCTTGTTTGTTGTCGTTTGGATTTGCTATTGTTTCGTTAGTGTTTCAAACTATACTATGTTGTGTTCAGTAATATTAGTGTCGAAATGACTTTATATATTACTATAGTATGGCACGTTTATATGTATACAATCGATACATATATGAATTGTCTCCCATCTATTTTTAGTGTCGTTTGGACTTAGCTCTATTTGGCGACTCATATTCATGAACTTCAAACATGATCTCCATGTCTTTGGATTCATTTGTTCAAAGTTCAGAGTATACAAGTTTTCTCACCGTAGATCCTTTGCAAAACAATATAAAACCACATTGCAATTTTCAAAGATGGTCACACTCACCAGAGAAACTAACTGAATTGGAATTTTTTTTTTTTTATTTACTACTGAATTGGATATTAACCAATGATATTGCTCGATGAAGAGCTTTGATGCTTGAGCATCTAATCGTATGTTTACCGTCTTCAACGTGAAGAAAACATTTTTGGGAACCATACTTAAGCGTCCAAAACATGCAAGCCATTGACATTAGAGGTGGGTGCGGATGGGATATCCAGATTTTGAAAGGTATTTATTATTTGTTTTGAATATTATGAATATCTGATTTTGGTATTTGTTTTGCTTCGAAAAAATACAGATATCTGGAAAATAAATAGATATTTACGATATCTCATCCGTTTGATTAGTAAAAATAATGTTAAAAATTTGATACCAATTTATTTAATAAAATATTTGTTGCTGATATATAAAATAAAAATTAAATAAATTAATTAATTCATAGATTTTGTAATTATTAAAAATTTAAATTAACAATTATAATAACACAAAACTTGAGAATTTTTTTTATAATTTTCATAATTTTTTTCGTTTCTTTTTATGTAATACTTTTATATAAATAATAATGTGAATATAATTGGTCAAATCATATGTTAGAATAATATTTATATAATTTTGAACATTTAAAATTTTAAATATAATCAAAGATATACATGTATTTATATATTTCCAGATTGGAACAGATGTTGGGATCAAAAACGGTCACGACGAAGTTAGCATCCCCCGATCGAAATACCCTAACACATCCACAGACGGTCCAGATCGCTACGTAGCAACCTGACCCGCACACGGACTAGGTCGCTACATAGCGACTTATCCCGCCTGGTCCAAGTCACTACGAAGCAATCTGGCCCGTACACGGACCAATTCGCCACGTAGTGACCTGTCTTGCTTGGCCCGAGTCGCTACGTAACGACCTGTCCCACACGACCCGAGTTGCTACATAGTGACCAGATCACTCCGAACATACAAATCAAGCATTCTCGTCTACTCTTTAGTACAATTTCCCGAAGGCCACAGCTGAACTACCACTCATTCCTTACCGATCGGAGTTATCGTTCATACTTTACGATAAAACCCATGGAGAGCTTATTTTATCGGAAAAAACCGTAAAAATGTTTGAGTCAAAATACGGTCTAAAGAGGCCTAGAACGCGACTAGAAGCCCACTTACAGTTTTTTATTTAAAAAGTCCATAGATCCTACGGCGGTTTGTCCTTGGTCCGCAAGAGAGGATAAATGTCAAGTTTCCGCATATAAATGTCAAATTTCCTAAGATAATCATGAAGATCGGGAAAAAAGGAAAATCTCTATTTTTGGGTTATGACGGCTTAAGGGCAGAAGTGAAAAGCGTAAACTGACCTTTAAGGAAGTATATAAGAAGTTCTAGGCGCAAGACAAAGGGGCATCACCAGAGAAAACTTAGTACTTAGAGCATTTTAAGCAATTTTCCGTTTGTGTTATTCGAGCTGTGACTCAATTAGTGTTTATGTAGTCTTAGGTTGCTAGAACTAGGATCTCTCCGTCATGTCTTGTAGACAAGGCTCCTAACTCGTTGTAACGCTCATATGCAGATTCGGAATAAGAACTCTTTTGCTCCCTTTTTGATTTATATACATATTTTCGTCTTTTTACTTTATGTTCTTGATTGCTTAGCGTGTGGTTTAGCAGATATTTGGGAACTCTGGGAAACTAGTTTACCCTACGTTCCTAATTCAACGAAAATCGATAGTGCAAATTTCGGTTCCCACAACGGATATCTGATTCCCAAAATTTTAATATTTTGTGATTTGCTTCAATGTTTACGGATATTGATTTTTAGTATTTGTTTTGATTTGAAAGTACAGATATCCGAAATTTTCAGATCAAATCGAAACGAATAATGAATCGAGACGAATAACGAATCGAGACAAATAACAAATTGAATCAAATTTGATGGATAAAATGCACAGTCCTAATGGATCCAGATAGTGATTTTACGGATCCAGATAGTGAAATTTAGGTCCGGATATCTGGATATGGATCCGTTATACATTTTAAAAATATTTAAAATATAATTATATTTATAGATGTATACTGTATATAATTTTTCAATAAAATAAATAAATTAAATTTTTATTAAATTTTAATGATTTTGACCCGTACTTACGAAGGTTACAAAATGTTTTATTAATCTATAAGAATTTTGACTATTAAAAAAAATTACATTCAAATCATCGTTTTTAATCCGCTTTGAACCCGCAGTCGAGCAGGTAACCCCGGTGATTCGAAATATCATGGTTTTGATTTTAGTGAATCTCTTATTTAAAAGTCCGATAAAATCCATAAAATCGCTAAAATCTGAAACTAACCGTTTAAGCCGATGGGTAACCGATATAAAATCCAATATTATAATAATTTTGTTCTTATGAAAATCAAAATAGTATGGCTATGTTTATTTAAAAGATTTAAAACTAAAATTAGGTATAATTAATCTTTTTAATGTGTCTCATGTTGATTAATGTTTATGTTAATATGTTATAATAAAAATGATCAAATATTTTTTTCAATTTATTTTTATTTGATAATTATTTTGTACGCCTCATAGAATAACCCACAAAATTTTTAACTGTAAAACATCAAGCATAATTTGTAATGATATAATGAATATTAGAAATACTAATTAACTTTTAGTATTTTATTTTTAAGTAAATATTTTTTGTATCCAAGTAAATTTATTTTTATTCTTATTTATAATTTTTTTAAAGTAAACATAAGTATTATTTGTTAAAAATCGAAATTGTTCTTTATAATTAACAACAAATAAAAAGTTTTAATTGTAACCGAAATTTTTTGTTTAAAAAAGGAAAACATATACTGGGGATTTTCTTAAAGTATAAGAACGTATATATCTAAATTAAATGTTATTTAATAGTTGAATGTGGATAAATGACGTGAAACATAATTATCTTCTTAGTAATTATAAGATACCGAAATATTTGTAACTTCCTAAGAAATAGATACTCAACAAAATATCATATCATATCATAATTAGACTAATTAGACACATAATATTATACTAATAATATGAGGTCCAACTTAAAAAATATTATCTAGAAGAAGTTATAAATTTTATGTTTTAAGATTTAGTTGATGGGACAAGGACACCCATCAAAACATTATTTAGAGTTTTTTAGATGTTATTTTCTCCAATTTCTTTTTGGAATATCAAGGTTCTATGCTGAAATCCATAATTACAAAATCCAAAACTACATTATGTAATACTCTCTCCGTATTTAAATGTATGAGGTTGTGAATTTTTATCTGGTATGCAAAAAAAATGATTGCTTTAAGATACAAATGATATATTTATTTTTAAAATTAAATATAAGTTAAAAATTAAAATTATAAGTGGTTAAATTTTATTGATAAAACCAAAAAATAATATTTAAATAATTAATTTTTTTATTTCTTAATATATATACAATACCTTAAACATCATACATTTAAATATAGAGGAAGTATTATTTTCTCGAACTACTCAGGCGATCCATATAAAATCATAGCAGCATCCAAGTAAGTTTTAGAGCACAAACTTTAAACTACCTTTTAAAAGAATATAGTTTCAAATATATAGTACAGTATATACAAATACTGAAAAGACACCTCTTTAGTTTAGTTTAACTCATTATTCAAATATTAAACCTTCAAAATTCCCGCTAAAACCTGAGAATTGGCTACTGATTCAATGTGCGGGTATATTTTTGAAACAAATCAAATCTATATTATATAAATTTGTATTTTTGATTATGTATCAACATTTACATGTTACAAATAAAGCGTTATATTCAGTGTTCTGAAACATAATCTGGACTCGTAGTTAAACAGACAAAACTAATGACTTTATATGTAACCCGATTTGGTTTTAAGAGAAAATTGTTATAAAAATTCTATAAACCCGCAAAGATTTATGTATTAAAGTTGATGGATATTATTTTTACACTTTTCTTATGGAAACTAAAAATCCTACTGAGATGGTTGAGAAAGAACTCAACTGGATGCACGATCACTCACACTTCTTCGTTCCTCCTCACTGCCCTGGAGGAGGGGGCCTATGTTTAAGCTGGAAAAACGATATTCAACTATCAGTCCTATCCTCCTCCCATAACTTCATCAATACGGAGATTATTACCAAGGGGGTTGTTTTCAGAGCTACCTTCGTCTATGGAGAACCGGATCAATCAAAACGTAATGAAGTTTGGGATTCCTTATCTTTACTTAAACCTAGTTGTGCTGGACCGTGGTTCCTTACGGGGGATTTCAACGAGCTGGTGGACAACAGTGAAAAATTGGGAGGACCTGAAAGAGCGGAAGGATCGTTTGGGGCTTTTCGAGCTTTCCTCTCAAAGAATGATCTTTTCGACCTCAAACACACAGGAGACTTTCTATCGTGGAGAGGGAAAAGAGGAACACACCTTGTCAGAAGCAGACTGGATAGAGCCTTGTGCAACCCCGAATGGACAGAATTGTTTCCTTCATGCCGCTGCCGCTACCTCAAATTCGAGGGCTCTGACCACCGTCCGATCATCTCCTTCCTGGATACAACGAAAAGCAAAGGTCAACACCTCTTCAGGTACGACAGAAGGCTCAAGCATAACAAAGAAATAAAGGACTTAGTAGCGGAAATATGGAACAACTCCCCATATCTTGGTGTCCAAGAAAGACTCTCTCTTTGCAGAAGTGCCATCTGTAAGTGGTGTAAGATTTTCCAAGCAAACAGCAAACAACTCATCGAGGGTCTTAAAAAAGAACTCGAGGAGGTTATGACGTCCCAGTTAGACGATGAGGGTAGAGTGCAGGACATCAACCTGAAGCTCCTGGCTGCCTACAAATCCGAAGAAGAATATTGGAAGCAAAGGAGCCGTCAGCTCTGGTTAACTCTCGGTGACTCTAATACTGGCTACTTTCACGCTGTAACAAAAAACAGAAAGGCCAGAAACAGACTATCGGTCCTTGAAAATGATGAGGGGCTTCCGTGCTACGAAGAAGAGCAGATCTCTGACCTTATTTGTTCCTATTATTCCAAGCTCTTTAAGTCAACACCCACAACTGCGTCAAACTCAGCTTTGGAAGCACTGAACAAGTGTATCCCAGACAGCGTCAACGAAACTCTAATCAGTGATCCAACTGCCAAGGAAATCAGAGACGCTCTGTTCGAGATCCATGCCGATAAGGCACCAGGCCCTGATGGGTTCTCGGCAAGCTTCTTCCATACAAATTGGGACATCGTTGGAGGTTCGGTTGTGGAGGAAGTCAAGCTTTTCTTCTCATCTGGTGTACTACCTGCGGCTTTAAACGAGACACATATTAGACTAATACCAAAGATACACGGAGCAAAAAAGATAGAGCAATATCGGCCTATAGCACTATGCAATGTGTTCTATAAGATCATCTCAAAGGTATTAGCTCTTCGTCTGAAACCGGTGTTGGCCTCTATTATATCGGAAAATCAGTCTGCCTTTATTCCTGGACGATCAATAACCGACAATATTCTGATTACTCACGAGGTACTGCACTACCTAAAAACCTCACAGGCGCAACAGAGGTGTTCTATGGCGGTTAAAATGGACATGGCTAAAGCCTATGACCGGGTAGAATGGAGCTTTGTTTCTCGGGTGCTTAAAAAACTTGGGTTTCACGACAAATGGATTAACTTGGTGATGCAATGTATTACTACGGTCTCATACAAGTTCTTAATCAACGAGAGTGTCTACGGAGCAGTATTACCTCAGCGTGGAATCCGACAAGGGGATCCTATCTCGCCTTACTTATTTATCCTCTGCGGTGAAGTTCTCTCTCGGCTGTGTAAAAAGGCTCAAAAAGATGGATGTCTCCAGGGTATCCGAGTGGCGAGAGGTAGTCCAAGAGTCAACCACCTTCTGTTTGCAGACGATACAATGATCTTCTGCAGTGCATCGCCTGAGAACTGCACATCCCTCAAACATATCCTGCAGAGTTATGAAGAGGCATCAGGACAGCAAGTTAACATCCTCAAGTCAGCAATCACCTTCTCCAAAAAGACCCCGCAAGAAACTAAAATGAAAGTCAAAGAAATCCTTGGCATATCAAAAGAAGGGGGAGAAGGAAAATATCTTGGTTTGCCTGAGAATTTTGGGAGGAAAAAGAGAGATCTCTTTACCTCCATTGTTGACAGGATCAGACAACGATCAGCTAACTGGTCCTCTCGCTTCCTGTCCAAGGCAGGGAAGCTTACCATGCTGAAAGCCGTTCTCACAGCTATCCCCTCCTACACAATGTCTTGCTTCCAAATCCCCTTGAGTCTCTGCAGAAGAATTCAGTCAGCGTTAACACGTTTCTGGTGGGATAACTCCCCTACTAAGAGAAAGTTATGTTGGGTAGCTTGGTCAAAACTCGCTCAACCTAAAGCTCTAGGGGGTTTAGGGCACCGCGATATTCAACTGTTCAACCAAGCGCTTTTAGCCAAGCTGGCTTGGCGTATTCTAACCAAACCAGAGTGTCTACTTGCTCGGGTCTTAAACGGGAAATACTGTCACAAAAAGAATCTCCTTGATGTTGAGGTATCTGCTGCAGGTTCCCATGGCTGGCACAGCATTTTATATGGTAGGGACCTTCTAAAGGAGCACCTGGGTAAAGCTATTGGAAATGGCCAGTCAACTTGGGTTTGGAAAGACGCATGGATCAGCCTAGACTCTACTATCAAGCCATACGGACCGATTAAAGAGGCGGCTCTAGACCTAAGGGTCTCTGACCTGCTAACTGATGAACTAAAATGGAACAAAGCTAGAATTGAGGAATTCTTACCAGATTTCGTTTCACAGATTCTCTGTATCAATCCTAGTCTGGTAGGTGCGGAAGACTCTCACATCTGGACACCTCAAGCTTCAGGTGTTTATTCCACAAAGTCTGGCTATAATACGGCTGCAAAATCAAAGATGCCATTAGAGTTGGAAATACTGAATCCAGTAGTGAATCGCCAAGAAGAGTTCTCCTGGATAAAGGACGTATGGTCAGGCTCTTTCTCACCTAAACTAAAGGTGTTCCTCTGGTCGGTGATCCAAGGAGCTCTCCCTTTCGGAGACAACCTCCATAAGCGCGGTTTGGGAATGGAGGCTCTCTGTCCACGGTGCAAAGAACCTGAGGATGCTCTCCATGTTTTCTTTCACTGTGCCTTCGCTAAAGAAGTTTGGAAAAATGTTCAAATCTCTCAATCAGTTCACATAGCTGACGAAGCAAACTTCAAGGAAGTAGTAGTGGCTTATCGCATAGTCAGGTGTTTACCTCCTGTAGGACTCATACACAACGTCCTCCCCTGGATCTGCTGGATACTATGGACGGCACGCAACAAGCTACTCTTTGAGGACAAAACGGCCAAACCTATAGAGCTTGCGTCGAAAGGTTTGAGCCTGGCAAGAGAATGGGAATTGGCTCAGCCCACCCCGACTAATCAACGCAAAGTTTCAATTGCTTCTGCATTTGCTCTCCCCCCTTGTGCTAAGATGACAGGGATGATGCTACTCTTCACAGATGCCGCTTGGAAGACAGGGGAGGATAAAGCCGGACTCGCCTGGATCATGAAAGATAACCAGCTAAAGACGGTAAACTCCGGATCCCTAACACAACAATCGGTGGCGTCCCCTTTAATCGCCGAAGCTTTGGCTCTCCGCCTCGGACTGATCACCGCCGCCTCCCAGGGCTTCACCAAAGTCACAATCCTCTCAGACTGTTTAACGCTCATTAGAGCAATTAACCTCAAGCTACAAGTAAAGGAGATCTACGGTATCCTCCGTGATATTGATCAAGTCTCCTCCACCTTTGCTTCGATCGTCTTTCTCCACATCTCTCGTTCTCAGAATAGAGATGCGGATTCCTTAGCTAAACGGGCCTTTGTTGCTCCTCTGTCTGTTTCTACTGTTTCTTTGTTTATGGGCTAGCCCAGTCGGGCCTAGACTATTGAGTTCTTTAATATAATGTTGTGTTTCAAAAAAAAGGATATTATTTTTACACGAATATTCAAAAGTATTTTGAAAACGATTAGCCAATTAAGCAACCCATTAGATAGATATTGTTTGTATAAATAATATAGTTTTTAGACCCAAAAACTAAAAGACCATATTGCCATTAGTGAAAAATAATAATGTATTCATATCATTAAGGGTAATTTTAGAAAACATAAAAAACTCATTAAAGGGAATGATCCCGTTTTAATGGTATAGATGACTTATTCTTGGGTTCACCAACCAATAGAATGATGTTATTTCATAGTTGATATCATTTAAAAAAAGAAACAAAATCTTGTTAAGTTCTATTATGTTTTTAAAATAAAAATAGAAAAAAAGAAACATATAAAAATATTTACAAAAAGCTAAAACAATTATTCAAAAAAATTATTTTAACATTATATTATGTTTTAAAAATAAAAAGATAAATAAAATAAAAAAAAAGTAATAACTGTAAAAAACAATTTTTTTTTAAAAAAAAATTCTTTTAATATATCTTTAAAATGAAAACGAAATATTGTTACATTATATTATATTTTTAAAATAAAAATCTAAAATAAATAAAAACAATATAATTGGTTAGTATTAATTTTTTGATTTGATGTTTAAGATTTTTCCAAAGGGTTTATGATATATCCAAGGGTTTGATTAGGGTTTGGATTTGTTGTTTTTGTGTTAATTTTTTTTCTTTCATTTTTTTGTAATTATTACTATTTTTATTTATTTTTTGTATTTTTATTTTTAAAAACATAATATAAACAAGATTATATTTTTTTAAAAAAAATATCAAATATTAAAGAACACAGTCATATTGATTTAGAAGGGGTACCCAAAAAAAACTCTAGAAAAATATGTGACTGAATTTACTGTATAAAAATTCCAATTTATATTTTATTTACAAATTTTAAGCTATCAATTATGTTTTAGACTAATTTAAAAAAATACTGAAAAACAGTTGTAAGAACTTTGTTTATTTTGATTAATGTAAAAAAATGTCTGCAAATTTTTTTTTTTTTTTTTATCTTTTAATAGCTATAACAAATATGTCTAACCTAATTATACAACAAATAAATTTTATTTATATTTTAAACAATTAAAACCAAAGTATTATTTACAAATAAAAAAATAGCTTAAAACATCATAATAATTTTAGACTTTATAATTATTTATAAGGGATTCATTTTAGCTTGGTTCATCGTGTCCTGTTGTGTGGATTTATATATTATTAAGTCTATCTCTAATCCACCTCTATATTTATTTTAAAAAAAATTCTAGAAAATAAAAAAATAGATTACAAAACTAGATTTGTTTGAATATATGTTTCCATAGTAAAATTTTAATATTTTTAGGAGAAAATATAAAAGATATTATTTCAAATTCTAAAGAGACAAAAGTAACATTTATCTATATTGTTTTCCAAAAATATGAGATTTTTTATGAAAATAATATATAACTGCGAAATCTATTTCTATAATAGATTTTTTTTTTTTAGAAAGAAATATAGAGATAATTGGAGATGTTTTAAACCTTTTTTTTTTGTAAAACAGTGTAGTATTATTCCCTCCTCTCAATTTAATCTAAAAATCCAGTGTCGCACGTCACAAAATCCATCTCCAATGGCCATGAAAACACGAACACATCTCTTGGAAGAGTTGCAGACAGAGATTCTAGCGAGATTACCTTTAAGAACCATCTTCAGATTCAAATCAGTGTGCAAGACATGGAAATCAACAATAGAGTCTGCCTATTTCCGCCGTCTCTTTTTATCTCTGCATCAAAACTCCTCCTCCGCTTCATCGTGGTCCCTCTTGTACGGATCAGACGAACTCATAGGGTTCCATGGATGCAAAACATGGGATCTTCCGAAGTCTCCAGCTTCACTCATCCCACCTTGTTCCCCACGTGATCTTATTTTCGGTGATTGCAGCTACGTGGATTTTTCTGGTGGATTGGTTTTGCTTATAGAAGGCTCTTATACAGCTTACGGCTACGTGGGAAATCCAGTTTTACAGCAATGGGTCAAAATCCCTCCAACTCCTCCATTCGACCCTATGAATTATTCTACTAAGTTTGGTAATTTAGTGACTCGTTTGGATGAGGACGGTGTCGTTTTGAGCTTTAAAGTTGTTAGGTTAGTTCTTTACCCAACGACAAATGATTATCTCGTCAATATGTTAGTGTATTCCTCTGAGACAGGGGTTTGGACTTCTAAAGTAATTCAATCTCCTCATCTATTCGACAACGTGAATAATATCAACCTGAACGGTATGTTCTACTTTAGTTCTCTGACTGTGCCTGGAGTACTTGTAGCTCATGATTTCTATTCTGAATCTGATCAATTCCGTGTTGTGCAATTACCGGACTATCCCGAAATCAACAAGCACTACAAACGAACCTTGACTATATCAGGAGGCTTTGTCATGTATGTCAGAACATTAGCAAAAAAGGAAGAAACTGTTTTGAAGATTTGGAGGCTGAAAAGTGATGATGACACTTGGCAACTTTTGTGGGAAGTAGGCTTCCCGGTTAACGGTAATTATGTACCCATGGCAATGAATCCATTTGATGTCGCTACTGTCTATCTATGGAGTCAACTGGATCATCATTTGGTATCATGTAACCTACGGAAACGAAACTACACAATCCTGGGGGATGCATCTAATGATGGTTATCAAGATTGTTTCATTGACCATTCTGCTTGTAAGAAAAGTGTGGATGAGATATGGGATACAGCATCATCATCAGGTTTAGACGAAGACTTGGACTTTAGTGTTTGTATTTGGTTATTCCCATTCGTTATCCCACGGTGGATGGCACCAGTGCCTCGGCCTCCTCAAGCTGAGATTATGGATACGGCTTAACTACTTTCTTACGCTACTGCAACACATGAGACGATGATGAATATTATAGACAATGACGAGTACTTTCAGAGGGAGTGATATCAGTGTCGTTTTTTTTTTTTTTTGCTGTCTTTTGGATTTGTTATTTGTTTTATAACGTTTCATGCTCTTTAATTATTTAGAAGGGTCACTGTTTTAGGTGATAAACTAATACCAGTTGTAAAATCAAAACAAAAACATGTTACACCCACCAGTAACCAGCTGAATTGGATGTTAACCAATGATATTGCTCTATGAAATGGTTTGACACTTGAGCATCTACTCGTATGTTTACCTTACCCTCTTCAATGTGAAGAACAACTACTTTTAGATGTGGAGTTATTAGATGATCTTATCGAAGGTGTAATTTACTACTTTGAACTCTTTTAATAATGTTTCTTGAAATTTTAGTGATATTGGATAATATAGCTATAACTAAAACCGAATGGTTCCCAATTTTTGGGGTTATAGTATAGTTCTAAAAATTAAGATTCTAGAAAAAATACGGTTTTAAAAATTACGAACAAGACCAATCTGAATCTGGTTGAATCCAATCCAAATCAAAATTCTACCACTAGTTTTTGGATACAATTTTCTATAACTTTCCTAAACAGAATATTTGCTATCCGAAACTGACCCGAATACTCAAAGTCGGAAGCATAAGTGCAAAGAAGAAGAAAACATGTGACCCACCAATGATTCCATGTTAAACCTCAGCTAGTGGAGGGTGGCAATAAATGTAACCTTGCGAAGATGATGCTTTGTGTAGTCTTATGTGTAATTAAATTTTAAAGTTTGCAAGCGCAAGCCTACTACGGACCTTATCACAATATTGTATGACCTTTTGTAGTTGTGCTTAGGCTAATAGGGCGCCTCATTTCCAGTAGAATCTAATTGGGCTTTTCAGGAAACACAAATAAGAGAGACACCGATGAGGTTGCAGAAGTGAACGTCACATTTGCTTGTTTTTCATAGTAATAAATTAATTTGATGAATCTAATCTACTATGGTCATTATAAGTCCGTCCACGAAAGAATTGATGGATCATGACTTCCAAAAATAGACTTAATGAAAAATCAAAATATCCTGATGTAATCTCCTGATTTAGCTGATGGGACAACGACACCCTTGTTTTTTGTATTAACATTAGAGTATTCCAGATCTACAAATGGGCCAAACTAATCTCTAAATGAAAGTGCATCAATATTCAAATGAAACTTAAATCATAACCTCATATCTACGTAAATACAAAATGAAATATAGTAGAATGTTTTCGAAACCCGATTAACTTCCCAAAATATGTTTATAACTAAACCACCACCTTTAAGTTTGTGGGGTTTTGAATATATTTTTTCTAATCATTCAAGCGATCTATATAGAACCCCAACATACAAGTAAGTTTTAGAGCACTGAGACAGTTTTTCAAATTTCAACCAACCTTCTTTTAAGAAGTTAAATTTTCAAATATATATATATATATATATACAAATAATGTAGAGACACCACTTTAGTTTAGCTTTGTTTGGCTTTAAATTTGAAAGGCAATAATTTGATGTTTTAATACAAAACCATAGGACAATATCCACGTGGTCTGAACCGACCACTTCAAACGCCCCAAAAGCCCTGCAATATTTTAATCTAATTAATAAGCGAAAACTACTCTTTTCTTCTCTCTAGAGATAATCATCTACTTCTTGGTATAAATACACTGTTACACACGCACTTATAGAGAGACATCTAGACTTCACTTACACATTCTAAAAACTTTAACCCTTTACCAGAACCAGTGAAGATCAAGAAGAAAATACATGGAGAGATCACCATACTACGGTTCATCATACTTAGACTACCTCTCTCTCCCAGACCCACATGTCTGTTTTTTCTTCATGGTCGTCTTCTTCGCGTTGTCCCTCACATGGTACTTGAACTACGAATCCGTCCTCGAAGACACCATGAATCAGCTCAAGCTCGTCTTCATGCTCTCCCCTCTCTTCCTCCTCCTCCTTGTCCACTTCTTCTCGGGCGGCCTCTCCTTCTACGTCCCCTGGCCTGAACAAGACTCTATCCACCGTGCTGGTTCTTCTCCTTGGGGCGTCGCAGCCGTGCTCGTGATCATATTGTTCATGGTTTCGTACCAGTCAGACATCCATGAGATGTGGTTTCCCTTTGGGGCTAGGTAGATCGATCAACCTAAATTTTTCCTTTACACTTGTGATACGGTCCTACGGAACATCCATGTAAAATCTAGTGTGTCATATGAGATGTCAAAGTATGTTTACGAGTGATACTTTTGCCGAAGATCTTTCAAGTTTTATCAGATTGTCTTATGTATATGAAATTAAGTGTCTTTGTATTCCTGTAGAAAATGAGATGTCTATCAAAAAAATTGATGCAATAGAAATGTTTTGTGGATGAATGGAAGGATGAGTTAAAACTCCTAAAATGAATATTGCCGTTCCTAATGTGTGGACATTGATTCAGACAACTAGTGGTTCTTCTTGTGATCTTTTTGACAAGTGGGAGTTTGATATTGTATATGTAATATTTTCTGGGATTTTTTTTTTTTGAACTGAATATTTTCCGGGATTTCACCTTTTTTTTTTTTAAAGAAATTGGAGCAACTTCTGCGATTGCTTTATGAACGTTGCATTGTTTTGGTTATAAAAAGGAGTAATTTTGAAATTTAGATAGAAATCGAATAATATAATAATATCAAAGTGCTATCTTTTTTTTTAAAGTTTGATTTGATAAAAAGATATATATCGACATATTTGTTTGTACTTAAAATTCCCACCACTCCTTTATAAAGTTAGGGGTGCATTCTAGAGTATGATAATTCATAAATACTCGGGGTTGAAAGCGACATTCTTCCACTACAATTTTGCCAAATTTTCACATCGAGCGTCTTAAATGATAGATGCTAGATGATTGATCCACGTTATGTCTGTAATAATATTAACTAGATTAAGACTTGCACAATTGCACGGGATGAAAATCATATATAAAAATATTTTTTATATATTATTATTTATTTGTGTTTATTTAGGTATTTTGTATATAATAAAATTAAAATAAGCACATAAATCAAAATAATACCTCTTTTTTATTTACGATGTTTTTTTTGTAAATAAATCAAAATAATTATTTTATTTACTTAATATAGTATATAACTAATTTTCAATAATAGCACATAGATATATCGTATATTTTAACATAACTATTTAATATTGAGAATTCATAATCATATGATAACACAAAATTTCTAAAGTGTGTTTTTTTCTATGCAAATCTCAAAATTAAAATACTAAGGTTTTGATATGTTTTCAATACAAATTTAGAAATTAACATATTTCGTATTTTATCTGTTATATAGTTTTATTTTAAACTATATTAATATATAATATGAATGGCTCTTAAATGAGATTTTATATTCATACAATTTATGATCATTGTATCTTGTTATTACAAAAAAAAAGATAAACTATTGATCACAAAATTTAGCGTGGAACATTTAACGTTTTTAGTAATTTATAGTCGTTTTAAAAATTCATTATATAACATATAAGAATTTTTTTTATTATATGGTTAATGTGATTGTTTAATATATTTTAGTAATATAAAATTTAAAAAACTAAGATGCAAAAATTGCTATCAAATATTTATTATTCATAATCATTAATGTCATATATATGTTAATCATATTAGGTAATTGCGTATCTTTTATTTAAGGAAAGTGCGAGAATACTCTTTTGTATATTATTTATCAATCTGATGGTTAATTTAATAAAATATATACTATAAGTTAAGATGGACTAACCTATCTTTCTAAGAATTCTGAATTTCATTCTAATGGCAACACGTGGCTACAAAACAATGTTGTAATGTTTCTCAATTAATATATAAGGAATTTTAATGGTTCTGAAATACACTTTATACCTAGCAAAGTTAAATTTTTCTTTTTGAAGATAGCTTACCTAGCAAAAAAATTTTTGACAGAACAAACAAGTAAATGTAAAAACTTCAGAGTTTAATTAGTGTTTTGGAACTTATTACTTCATAGTTCCTAGACATATATGAATTTTTTTTAAGAATTTTAATATATTTACTATATATACATATTTACTATAAAAAACTATATATATTTACTATAAAATAATATTATTCATTAAAATAAATACATATATATTTAATATTTTAATATATTTACTATATATACACATATATATCAATGATGATAAAAGCCCTAATATGATTTTAAGGCATTTTTATCTATATAATATATATATCAAACGATGACTTAATATTTGTACATTAACCTCTATTTGTATAAGGGATGAGATGTATCGGATATTCAGATTCGGATTTGTATATTGCTATGTGGATTTGAATTTGGATTTTTCGGATATCAGGAGTTTGGATATCCGGACTAAAAGCTGAATACAATGGATATCTGAATTTTTTTTTTAATTTCTTAAAAAAAATATTTAAAACTAAATTTTAAAAACTTACTAATTTACTATTTATTTATTTATTTACTTAAAATTATTTTTGTGAAAATTAAAAAAAAATATTGGAAGATAATTTTATATTAAATTATATATAAAATATAATTATATTTTAAATATTTAAAAATATATACTAGATTCGGATCTAGACATAAAATTTTACTATTTAGATGTTCATTTTTCGGAATGGATCAGAACAGATTCTAGATCGGATAACATATATCTAAACTATTAAAGGGGAAGTACAAAACAGAAATAACCCATAGTTTTCCTCAAAAATTACAATAGAGTGCCACGAGAATTAAAACAATGTAGATTTGTTCTTACATGGGCTTCAATATAGGTTTAAAGTCCAATAACTTTAAATGAAAACAAAATTGCCCAAAACCAAACAACCCAATTCAATTTTAAAAATAGCATTTGTTAATAAAATTGCTAAAGCTTTTACTTTTGTCTTTTTTTGCTTTCTAAATAATTTATTTAAAAAAAAAAAATATAAAGTATAATTTTAAAATATAATTGCAATCACAAAATTTATAATATAATTTAATAAAATACAAACAATCTTAATAAAATACTCTAATATTTTATACTTAATTGTTTAGTTTACCAAGTAAAAAAAGTATATATCAAAAAATTATTACAACTTGATAGTTAAAAAAAGACGCTAAACAAAATGAACAAGATACACGACATCATAACTCAATAACCTACATAAATATGAATGCTTTTTACAACTAATATAAATATATATATATATATATATATATATATTTATACAAAACATAAATCCGCGCGGATGCGCGAGTATTATGTCCCCATTTGGAAGCTACATTTAACCTATATGAGGGTAGTATTAGAGCCTAACTTTGATTTTGGATTGATATGGGCTTTTATATTCTTTTGGGAGGCGCATCGTAGAAGAAATCATGTGATAAAGGAATAACGTTTTTTACCGCCACCAGTCATGGATGTCTTATTCCTATACGCCGCTTGGAACATTTAAGTATTATATTTTCGATTCTAACAATACACCTTCAACATACAAAATAACTTAGAAAACCACTAGATAGAAGTTCGAACGTGCGAGGTTAGTCTTACTTATAGAGTTTATCTTTTTTTTTTTGCTTAAATAGTCGTACTTATACAGTTGTTCATTCCTTAAAAATAGTGACAATACTCTTTTTTTTTTTTGAAATGACAATATATGTTTTTCTCAATTCAAAAAAAAATTAATTCATTATTACCTCACGTCTCCAAATATAATTTAAAAAACTACGATTGGTTTTTCACTTAAATAAACCATTTTATACTGTCACTACTAAAACGATTTGCGTTTTAAAACATTAAAATGAAACGTTTCACTCTATTAAAGAAACCAACCTCGCATATTGAATCCTCTTCGGTGTTTATGTGGGTTATTTTGTATGGTGAAAGTTTGTTGTAAGACTCAAAAAATAACTAGAGATTTGAATCTGGAGGTCATGATATATGTGAATGCTTTCTTTATGATCCTGAAATCAGAAAAACATAATTGAGCCAACGTTGATGTAAATGGCTTTAATCCATTCAACAATGAAAAAAAGAAGTAAATCACATCAACGCTGCACTCAATGATGTTCATTCAAATCCAGGAAACAAACCCTTCTTGATCTGTTTTATCACCATATATCTAAACACGTAATTTATAAGACATTGTCTGAAAGCAGTACAATTCCTGTGTTTGTACTACTGTGTACGATCAACGAGCCGTGCTAAATCGTATTTTTGGGGTTGCTGATTTGTACGTATTTTTAAATTATCATTAGCTAAAGTTTAAAATAGTTTTCATGTGCCTAACGTAATACAAAGACATTATTAATTATTTAGCCCAAGTTTATGTATGTAAGATCGGTGTTCTTTCATGTGTGTTGTACTGCACCGAAGCACAACTTTATATATGTACTACATGAGACCATCTCTAAACGACGTCGTTCACCACTATTCTTCTCTTATATTATAAGTTTAATTACTTTTTGACGCTCTTTTCATATAAATGTGTGTGTATGATTTACAATCAATGGGAACAAATTAACAATGACCATGCTTAAACTTACTATAGTAAAAAAATCAAATGGAGATGAACAATTGCGGAAAAGCTGAAATTAATAACATTTATTAAGTATAATCAACAAGAAAAATTTGATCACTTGACGATGCACTTAAGCAAAGCCGTTTTAGTTGACCCGTCTGCAGTCTCCACGAATCTCTCCATCATTTCCTGTGAGAATCCTTACGTTTCCCATCTTGATCATTGATTTCGCAAAAGCTTTATAGAATGTACGTTGGCTCTTTGCAAAACGATTCACCAAAGACACGGTAGGCGCTCCTTTCGAAGAGAACAAGATTTGGTCTGATTCAATGACCCCACGGTTGTTTTGAAGGTTCTTGAAATAATCGTTATCAAATGAGTCAGGGCTCGTAGGATCAAGATTAACCCTCGCAGTGAGACTTCTGCCTTGCGGACATTTTCGTCTCAATGTTCGCAAGAATTTTGGTTCAATGCTAGGATCAGACTGTCCATTGTTACCACTAAAATTGTGAAGACGATTTGTTATTACTCCACACTGAACTCTCCCGAAGGTATGCGCACCTGGATGTTATTATCATTCATTGGTCATTTGGCAGAAGTATGATAAAAAATTTAACAAGGGCTTTAAATAGTATTTGTTACAATATATCTAGACAATGATTCAAGACGGGAATGTAAAGATTACCAGATAAAGCGACGAGATCGGTTGTGTCAAGATTATGTACGGAGAACTTAGAGGTAAGGATCTCCATAGAGTCAGGTCCAAGAGGAAGGTTAGCCACTGCCTCCCCACGGTTAGCCGTGCGACCATCCCTCCTTCCTAATAATACTTCCCATGACGGCCCTCCCGCCTTAAAGATACAAATATAATTTTCCAAAAATTAAATATATATATATATAGATATATTAAAGGGCAATTCTCTTAAATAGTCTTTTTAAAAGTTTTTATCACAAAAATAGACTTCAAAAATTAAAATGACCAAAATAGCACTTTTTATTTTGAAAATTTTAAGTTTTTTTTAATTTTTTTAAATTCGAAACTTCTATCTCCAAAACCCCACTCCTCAACTCTAAACAAAAAAGTCTAGGATTAGTTAGCCCAATAGGGTATAAATGTATATTTAATAAAACATTTAAGTGCTATTTTAGTCATTTTAATTGTTAAGGTCTATATTTGTGATAAAAAAAATTTTAGGTCTATTCTAGTAATTTTCTCTATATTATATAGTGTTTAGTATTTTAACACTAGTTCAACCACTAAGTTATATATCTTGCTCATGTTTTTTTTTATATATAACTTTGCTAAAACATACAAATTTCAAGAATTATGTGTTTATTACCAGTGAAACAGAGACTTCAGCTGCGATAGCGAGTATATCGGCACAAGAGACGACTCCAGGGCAGACATTCTCGAGTGCGGCTTTGATATCATCGATCACTTCGAAACCGTCAAGAGAACCAGCGTTTTGGAAAGCTTCTTTTTCACCCTCTACTCCATCCCCAGGAGCAGCGTCCAATAGCACCGAACCATCGCACCCCTGTGTTTCACGAGGTCAACGTTTTATGCATATTTTAATTTTCAAATGATCTAATTACATTATGTTTTTTTGACAAAATCAGTCTATGCTGTTCTTGCTTAATGATTAAAGTAGAAGAAACCAAAAAGACTTATTTTAATATTGGGTTTAGGAAGACCGATACTCACAATTAATGAACCTAAGGTCAATATTAATATCGTCAAACTTATAATCAAACATCAGGATTTGATCTTTGGAAAACAGCTCAACATAAATTTCAATTTTAATTCCACCAAACCCTTTACAACAATCATAAGCTGTACATATGGTTTAGATTCAACATGAATCACAAGATCACATGCACAGTTATAACGATAGCTAGGTGTTTCTTATTAAACAAAAAAAATCATGGTAATGAATAGAAATAGATCTTACGTTCACAAAACAGTCGTGAAAGTGAAGACGCATGACTTCAGCAGTGAGTCTAACGTCGCTACGGCTAGCTCGTTGGATCAGACTCCGAGCGATGATTGTGACATTAGGGCAGCTCTTGGAGTAAAAATCGGAGCTAAGTTGAGCATTACCCAAAACACCAAACATCAAAAGCGAGAGCAAAAGTAAGGGGATATTAGTACTGCTTAGACCCATTCTTCTGTCGCTCTATGTTAATTAGTCAAATTGAGCGATAGAAAGAATAAGCTTAGAGGATATTGTGGATTGGTGTTAAAAAGAGTGACGCCTTTTATAAAGAGCTTATACCTAACGATGGAAGAAAATTTATACATGTTCTAGGAAAGTTACAAACATTTTAGTGCGGTGTAGACTTCTAATTTTATTTTGTGACACACAATAAAATATAATGATTAGCATCTATGACTACAATTTGGTGCAGTTGTAAAGTATCCAAAGACAACGAATTTGAGTGTAATCAAATTGAATTTTTGAAAATATGTACACCATAATTTGTAAGTTTTTTTCAACTTTGAAAAGCCTACGTTAAAACCTCTTGCTCGAAATATTTTGATTAAAAAAATTGTAACTTTTGAAAAACATAAATAAATATAAATATACATAGATTATTGTTGAGTGACGGCTGATGGCTTTAGGAGCTGGTCGATGGATAGTTAAACACGGACAAAAAAACTGAGTAACGGCACATAACAATTGACTTGATGACAATTACGTATATGTAATCGACGAATGTAAAAAATCATGTGTTTTGACCTTGTTAGTTCATTTTTTTTTTATTTTAGTTTGTTATGTCATTGAATCAGTCTAATCCAATATGCGATGGAGTTAAATCATCATTGGTGTGCGTAAATGTGATAAAATAATAAAAACATTGAATCGTTCTAATGGAACCTAAGCTGTGAGTTGTTGAGCCATCATTGGTTTCATATAATAATAGAAACATGTGATTAGAGATATGGCAGCGGAGAGGAGTGGTATTATATGCAAGTGATACCTATTCTACTTTGCAAAAAAGAATTTACAAAAGGAAAAAAATATACTGCAAAAAGCGTACCAGGTATAAAAAGTGTAGTCCAAAATACTTTTGTAAACACAATTACTTTCATTAATCTTTAAACTTTTTTGACGACAACAACTAAACTGAATTCATTCTATATATAAAATAAACAGTACCAACGCATTAAAGCTTCGAGTTTTCTGCATTTTTTCTTGCTAAAAGTTTCAATTATGTGATTTTGAATATAAATTGTTAGATAGCGTTATAAAATTGTAATGTGGCTACCAGAAGCTATAAACTATTTATGTTTTAGAAGATGATGTACAGACTACAATAGAAAGAACGTGAAGCATTTCTAAATAACAGTGGCATGTTTAGCCTTAATAGTAAAACAAAATCAACGGAATATAAAACATTTATGAAAAAGCACAAATAAATACCACTTATTTCATGAATAACAACAAGTTTGAACCTGCAATTATGCAAAACGTATTAGTTGACCCGTCTACAGTCTCTACGAATCTCTCCTTCAGTCCCTGTGAGAACCCTTACATTTCCCATCTTGATCATCGATCTCGCAAAATTTCTAAAGAACTCACTTTGGTTCTCTGCGAAACTATTCACCAAAGATACAGTAGGTGACCCTGTCGAAGAGAACAAGATTTGATCTGATTCAATGACTCCACGGTTGTTTTGAAGGTTCTTGAAATAGTCGTTATCAAACGAGTCAGGGGTCGTATCATCAAGATTGATCCTCGCGGTGAGACTTCCGCCTTGTGGGCATTGCCGTCTCAACGTTTGCAAGAACTCCGGTTCAATAGTTGGGTCGGACTGTCCGTTGTTACCAGTGAAATTATGTAGACGATTTGTTATCACTCCACACTGAACCCTCCCGAAAGTATGAGCACCTATACAATTATTATTCGTTTAGAATATACTGTAACAACGTATATCTTTATCAACTATAGTCATATTTATGACAGACGGGTAATGATAAAAGAATTAAAACGAAAATGTAAAATTACCAGATAAAGCGACAAGATCAGTTGTGTCAAGATTATGTACTGAGAACTTAGAGGTAAGAATCTCGAGAGAGTCAGGTCCTAGTGGAAGTGCAGTTACCGCGTCTCCACGGTTTGCTGTCCGACCATCTCTCCTCCCTAACAATACGTCCCATGACGGTCCTCCGGCCTTAAATGATAGAAATGGATGGATGTTGACATGTTGTGGACAGAAAATAATTAATTATATGAAATCACATAAAATTTGGAGAGTTATGTTATTACCAGTGAGACAGAGATTTCAGCTGCGATAGCGAGGATATCGGCACAAGAGACAACTCCAGGGCAAACATTCTCGACTGCAGTTTTGATATCATCGATTACATCGAATCCATCAAGAGAGCCAGCGTTTTGGAAAGCCTCCTTCTCACCCTCTACACCATCAGACGGAGCAGCATCCAATAGTACCGAACCATCGCACCCCTGCGTTTCACACACGTTGACTTCAATGATATAAGCATAATTTCGAAAAAAAAATCTTAGTCAAAGTCTATGTCTATGTTATTAGGATTAATTTTATTTGGGATTATAAAGACCGTTACTAAATAGGAAACCCAAGGTCAATGACGGAATATACATGTACTCAAGTATCTATATATAGTTAAACATGAAAAGAAATTAAGACGTTAATCTAGAAATTAACGACCCCACTAAACTTTTGTCCATAAGTAGGTACGTTTTTGGGGACAATCAATGAGTATAAACTAAAAATACCAATTATAGTCAAAACAAAAAGAAATGCGACCTTATCAAATATAAACCTTCATGTGTAGTGCTGGTTTAGATTTAACATGAATCATGAGATATTTTTTTTACCAACATGAATAATCAGATCAGGTGCGCATTAAAACGAGCGGTTGCATTATGACCCTAAATATTCTAATGAGTAGAAAGGTGTCTTACATTCACGAAACAGTCGTGAAAGTGAAGGCGCATGACTTTAGCAGTGAGTCTGACGTCGCCACGGCTTGCTTGCTCGATTAAGCCCCGAGCAATGATCGTGACATTAGGGCAGGTCGTGGAGTAGAAATCAGATGTAAGCTGACCATAACTACCCGAAGCCCCGAAAATCAAAATCAAGAGCAAAAATGAGGAAATAATGTGGCTTATTAAACCCATTGTTGATTGTTGGTCTCACTCTGTTAAACCGATAGATAAGAAGCTTACAGAAATTTGTGGGTTGATACGAAAATTAAAGACTTCGTATAGCCTTTTATAGAGAGCTTAAACCTAACGTTAGAAGAAAATTCAACATGCTCTAGGAAACTTACAAAACTTTCAGCGTCGAAGAGACTTTTATTCTTGTAGACACAATAAATTTATATAATAATTAGCGTTATAATTAGTTATCTTTAATATATATACAAATAGGGAATATAAGAAATGTGTGTGTGTGTGTGTGAGTGTGTTTTTTTTTTTGAACATTTGTGTGTGTTTTTAATCACAAATATTATATATATAGGGGCCTATATATATACGTAGAATACAGTCCAACTGTAAGTGATTTTATTGTTAACCAAGGAAAGTAATTAAACTGTTCAAGAAAATAATTGTCTAAAAATCAATATATGTATATATATATATATATAGTTTTAAGAACATATATAATAACACACACTTTCTGTATTTGAAAAATACATCAATATACAGTTTCGATAAATATAGTAACACATAATTTCTGCACTGTATATGAAAACAAATTCTGTAAATCCAATCATCAAACTAACATAAGCATTTTTAAAAACATTGTATTCATCTCTTATGCTTACTGGATAAAAATATCAGTTGACGTCAAGAGAGGAAAAGGACAAAAACTCTAACGGCATGTTGAAAAATTGGCTTGCAAAAATTCGGTTTGCGAAATATCGCAATAAATGACCACTTTTTTCGTAATCGACAAGTTAAATTCATGTATTTTGACCTAGTTGGTACACATTTTTTTCTTTTTGTTATGAATAAATGAATTAAATAATAAGATAAGATCAAATATATAAATCTACTCTATTAAAAATGAGTCTTTCTTTTTATCTACTAATACAAATTGTCATTTAATTTTGGACTCTTTCTAGAGTGTTACAATAAGCCATATAGTTAATTGAACCGCATTATTTAAATTAAACCGATAGTTAATTATGGGATATAGTCTTGGACTTACTTTTGTTTTTAGAATAAATTATATGGTTTGATTTTTAGGCTTATTATTAAGGAAAAACTTCAAAAACATTGAATAAAATTTCTATCTTAATGGATCAAAAAAATCAATTATTATTTTCAGGCCCAAATGTATTTAATATTTTTAACAAAACAAAATTGTTTATTATTAATCATTTATTTAAATTATGTGCTTTAAAACATGTTATTGTATTTTTTTTAATTTTAAATAACAATCACTTTTTTTTTGATAAATTTCAATGGTAACTTTTAAATAATTTATTGGTTTATTTTTCTTAAATAATTTACTAATTTAAAAAAAAAATGTAAAGCAAAACCAAAAACCAATTCTAAAAACTAAAATCCAAAACCAAAAGCTGAAAATGCATTGTTGTGGATAACATATTGTTATAGTTTTTGCTTTTGTTTATTTACAAAATAAACTATTGCAAATTTTTTTAAAATTTTTTTGTCATCTTTTCAGTTTTAAATTAGATGTTCGATTATTTGAGATTTTTTTGTTGGTAATATCAGTTCAAACTAATTCAACGGATCTAAAAATTAAAAACCCAAACAAAAGCTGAAAATCAAAAATAGAAACTTAAAAACTAAAAACCAAACTGAAACTAAAAACTAATGAAAAAAATCGTCACCACAAATTTTGGTAAACTGATTTTATACTAAAACATTCTTTAAATTAAGACATAACCCAATTATATAAATTTTAGTTATAAAAAATTTCCGCGCTTTTCAAGCGCGAGTCAAAATCTAGTGTATGTTTATAGTTTTCTTTTAATTTTGGACTTCAATGAGTAATGCATCAATTGTTTGTTGACAGGTATATTTGAACTTTGAAATATGAAATAATATTGTGATACGTAACTATCGATATCAATATGAAAACCAAGTTAGTGACAGAATATAGTCAAATATATATCAAACATAACAACTAGGTATTTTTTTTGGGTCAATCAACGACTATGGACTTCTTTTAACGACTCTAAACTATTAATTCAAAAACGGCCTAATCAAATGTAACAAGTCACATGTCTGAGTTAACTTCATTCATAAACCTTCACATGTACTGAAATGTTACATATGGAAATACCACCCAATTAATCATATTATTTTATAAGAAAATCATAATATTTTATTTGATAGTGCTAAAATAACTAATATGTGAAAATAAATAGATGTGTATTAACTTCACTTAAAGAAAATTTTCCTTGGTCACCTATTTATTTAAATTAGCATTTGCAAATCTGATAGCTAGTGACAAAAAGTTAAGATTCAAAATAAATAGTTGTAGCATCAAAAAGTAAAAAGATCTAAATAGTTCTATTATTTTTAGCTATATGATGAAATCATGTTTTTTTTTTGAAATCATGTTTTCTGAATTAGAGTAAAACGATTAAAAAGGAAAAATCAATTATAAAGAACAAATAATATACAGAAATTTTAAAAACGTCAACACTAATACAAATGATTTGTTGAAACTTGATCTTGCATACTATTCTTTCCGCGTAGATTTGAAAGTCGTTTTTGTTTGAAGCGATCAAAGTATGTAGAGCCAGTTTTTTTCAAAATGATTGGACATGGTCGTTTTCATCCGCACAAAGTTTTTATTTATTTATTGCTAAAATCTGCACAAGGATATTATTCGTCGCTGAATTCCACGAAAACTAAAGTCTAGTGCCTTTTTGTTTTCAAAACATTTATTACCGGCTGATGCATTTGAGGCTTCGAATGGCTAACGCAGATCAAAATATATAGATAAAACAGAAATGCAGATCAAGCAGAACAAATGCAGATCAAGCAGATCAAGCAAAACAAATACAGATCAATCTAATTTAATAAATTATTATATTTTATTAATTATTTTATTTTCATAAAACTTATAAATTAAAAAAAATAAAAATATTATCATTTTTATAAATATCGTGAAATTTTTTAAATTATATGAAAGATGATTATAAAAGTAACTATTCAAATGTATCTTTAGTTAATATATAAATTATTAATAGTGTGCATAAATTCATCAAACTAATTTATATAAAATAGAAGATTTAAAATTTATTAAATATAAGACTTCATGTCGTTCAACTATAGAACTAATATTGTCGATTTTTATATATGTTCTTATATCAAAAATATCTTCATTTAAAATATAAAAATGCATACATTTAAGAACAAAAAAAATATGTTTTATATTTTATAAATAACCATTAACATTTATAATTATATGCAGTTAAAATATTAATATCAGTTATGAGAATATATGCATAAATTTATTAGACTAATCTATGAATATATTAATTAATTTCAAGTATATAATATGTTATATTTATTGATTACATAAAAAGATATAAACTAACAAGTGTAACATACTGCAACTTTCTTTTGTCAACAACATACTGCAATTTATTTTTGTAAAAATATGAATGTATAGATTAAATATATATAATTTTCTATACTCATATCTATAGAAGATAATATATTACATATTTTTCTATAAATAATTAATTTAACAATAAATTTTTACCAAAGTATGAGAAATGAAAATATTTTAAATTTATATTTCTTATAAAAAACTGTAATTATTTTATCTATGTTAATCATCATCAACTGAATAATTTATATCATATATGCTTTCTATTTACATATATTTATCTAAATCTTAGATAAATATTGTTTAGTGTTATTATTTGGTTTTACAACAAAAAGAAAAAATGTACATAAAATTTATAGGCATTCGACCAGCACCTTTTTCTTCTTATTTGCAGTACAATTTTTTTTCACATATAAATGGATCTGTATACAATTCATTTAATATTTTATCATTATTATTTTGTCCTGCAAATTTATTGTGAATGGACATAAAATGCAGATAGGACTACAGTGGTAACTCTCCCGCATCTCTCCTGTCTTTGTCATGTTTTACATTCACACCCATGATACCATCTTGTTCAAGAGAAGTACTTGCAAGTTGCTCTTGCACCTATATGATCTATACTAATAAAGTAGAATCCCTATTAGCATTCTGCCATTAGTTTTAAAATTATTTACAAATCCTGTCACTCCTACTCCTAGATTTATGCATAAATCAATTAATTATTTTAATCAGAAATATAAACCAATCGTATTGCAGCATTTAATATCTTATACCATCTTATTATATCCTATATTCTCTCAAAATTTTGTTTATTTTTTAATTATACTTCCCAATTTTTGTTATTAAAAATACATATTTACTTTTAATGTCATACTAACGTTTTGAAGATATAGTTATATATTCATACCAGATTTGATCAAAACCGGGTTGCATGTTTGATTTTACATTGACTAACATGTTTTTAAAAATTATTTATCTAACTATATTCAAACCTTTCGCATTTATTCTAATACTCACATGTTCTCAAAACATATAAAAATAACTCATAATTATACCAATCAATAAATATATATATATATATATAGATAACCAATATATAAATTATTTTATAAATTATAAAGTAATATATGTAATTATACTTAAAAATAGAAAATAACACTTATTCAGTGATTCAGAAAAATTTATAACTAACTTGGTCTAATTGAGTTAGTTATAAATTAACGGTATGACTCCTAAATAATATGAGTTTAAATAGAACAAATTTCTTATTTTAACATCCATAACAATAAGTTTAATGTGTTTTAATTAAATTTTTTACAATGGAAAATATCCCACACTTTTAAAGTGTGGGTCAAAATCTAGTTTAAACTCTGAACTAGCAAAAGATTGTTTTTTATTAATATGGGGGTATTTCAGATCTACAGAGAGGCCCCAACTAATTTCCAAAAAGAGGTGCAGTACACGGATAGACACTCTCTCCGGATATTCAAATGGACTCAAAAACATGAGCTTATATCCGTGTTAAATAACCAAAAATAATTATGTGTCCTTTTAGTCGTTAAAATATGCTAGTTAGAATTATAAACTGGTAATATTCAAGATAATACTATATGGATCTACAAATTAAATTTAAAAAAAAAAAACAATTAACACAACACCTTAACTTCTTTTTATTGCACACGACTTCATTTTGATACAGACGAGGATTGATGACCAACACCCAAACATAGCAGAAAAGCAAAAGCACGCACACTAGTTATTAATAACTCTACAGTTTTTCCTAATCTCCCCACTAGATCCATTGACAGGATTCATAATACCAGCCATTCTGATCATCGAACAAGCGAAGTCCTTGAAAAACAAGCTCTGACTCTGACTATAAGCCTCCACAAGTCTCTTTGTTGTATTCACGGCCAAGTCACTGGAGAACAGAATCTGATCCGAACTCAAAAGACCTTTCCCTTGTAGGAGGTTCTTGAAATAATTGTTGTCGAACACGTCCGTAGAGTTCCTATCAAGGGGAGCTGTTAGGTTTCCATTTCCTCCTACGGGACAAACTGTTCGCAGATCAGACAAGAGTGACGTCTCAAGTGTTGCGTCCGGAGATCCCTGGCCAGTAAAGTTGAACAATCGGTTGCTGAAGAGATCACATTTTGCTTGTCCAAAGGTGTGAGCTCCTTTGTAATGATAAATGCGTAAATGTATAAGTGACAAGAATATCCACAAAAACTGTGACTGAAGAAAAGAGTTAAACCTGACAAAGCTACGACATCAGTGATGTTGAGGCCCACAGCTTGAAACTTTGCAATGATAGCGTCTAAAGGTTCAAAAGGAGATGGCAGATTGTTTGCACTACTCTGATTTGCCACAAGTCCATCTTTTCTTCCTAATGCCACTCTCCACAGTGGTCCTCCAGTCTGTAAATTAAAACCCGTTATAGATAACCAACAAATAAAACAGAAAACCTAAGTCATTTTATTTAGTTTTATAAATAATCACAACGTTTAAAAAAATGTTTCTTAAATGATGTAACTTGTGTTATATGAAACCTAGTAAAATCTCTAACCTAAAATTTTGCTTGATATACTGAAATTAAAGTAGATCATTAAGGGTTTGATGGTTGTTAAATATAGGAAAGAAAAACTTACTAAGTAAACTGATTCGCGAGCGGCTAAAGTGAGTATATCAGCACAAGAAACAACACCAGGACATGCGTTTTCCACAGCGGCTTTGATAGTATCAACTACTTCAAATCCTCTCGCAGAGTTCGCGTTTGATATTGATAATTTCTCGCTATCTGCTCCATCCAACAAGATAGACCCATCGCACCCCTGAAACGTTCTAACATTATCTTGACGTCAAATAAGTACTTAACAGAAAAAGTATAATTAAGAAGAAAAAAAAGACATAAAGATAACAATACATACATTAACAAAGCAGTCATGGAAATGTAGACGGATGAGAGAAGCAGCCATCCGAATCTCAGCCTTCAAGGCCATGCTAACTTGTTTACGGACAATTTGTACAAGAGAAGGACATGATTTATCGTAGATGCCAGGGCTTAGCTGTGTCCTGGCCCCTGAACAAATCATACAAAGAGTGAAAATAGTAAGCAGCGCATGTTTGTTCTGTGTTTTCATTGTCTAAGATGACTTGTTTAAATGACTTAGTAGAGTGATAGTTTATTAAGATGTGAATAATTGAGGTTCTATTTATAGAGAGAAAATAGATATCTACCATATTTAGGGCTTAATTGTGCTTCTATTAGTGGACTGTTAAGAGAATGATTAATGCATGGTGACGTATGGCGGCTCCGAAATATTGGTTTCTTGTGCTCAATAGGACGCATTAAGCTCAATATTTTTATAATTTCAGTAAGATTAGGCACTAAGAGACATTCATATTCATAGATTCATGAACTTCTTATCTTGTTTTGTATGTTGGGCTGTTTTGTCTTACGTAAACCACTAAGATTAGTGACTCTGTGTTTTCGAGCTAACATGAAGTCAACTTTGTAAAGAATAGTGATCTATTTAAAAATTTTAATGTATTCGAGGACGCAAGTGGATTTTTTTTTTTGTAAACAACTCCCCACTGTTATCTGTATGTGTTTTGAGGGTGCAATTGTTTTTTATTTGCTTTTTCTCTTTCTAGGGACTACTTAATTATTGGGTTATGCGTCTCACAGACTACAGAACTAAACAAGATTGTAAGGATATAATTCGGTTTACGAACAAGTAGTCACAAAGTTATACGTGATTACTTTCCAAAGTCTATGTCTTATCCAATACAACGTTTTGAAAATAACATTTGGCTGGGTGAATTATATTCATGTGATCAAATTTATTAAGTTCATGACCCAGCCAAATGTTATTTTCACCCAGCCAAATGTGATCAACTATTTCAAAGATGAATAACTTACTAAGAATTCAGAGAATTAGGAATAAACATTTGGCTGGGTGAATTATACTCTATGTCAACTATATGTTGAATGTTTTACAAATGAGAAGACAATTTCTATCTAAAATCGTTTGTTAACAACCCGAATTCGAAATGGATAAAGCCATCCACTGATGAACATTAAATATAAACAGAAATATACAAAAAGTAGTCAGCAACTCGGAACTCTGAAGTACATATCCCCGAAGACTATAGTGATGGTAGATTCCACGTAATAGTCGACTTTTTAATGCTTAGTTTTAATTAGCGTAGTGTTACATCTTAACTTGCCGCGATTTGAAGATCATTTTATTTAGTTTACAAAGTGCATAGTCCAATATGGTTCCACTTGAGCAATATCGGCACGCCAAATAAAATATACTATATAGTCACACGCCACATGCATTTATACTTTATTATTAATTCTTATGTCAACATGATATATATATATATTTTTTTAAACACAACTTACTTTCATTCATACTTAACTTGTGAGATTACAATAAAAAGAGGGAATTAAACATCCTCTTAGATTAAAAACATATACAACTCTAGCAAAATAAGTTAAGATAGATAGTTCTTCATGAGAAGATGACAACGAAATCAATACAAAGCTTGACTGCGTCGATAATGCTTTTACGACAAAGTCGGATAGCTAAGAAATAGTCACATGTGACAGCTGTATTGAGTTATTTGTATTGGTTAATTCCGGTTTTCTTTTGCCGGTTTAATCATTTTTGGTTTAGTGTAGTTTGTATATATTTTGTACTCTCTCTTTCTTTTACGTAATAAGAAAGATTCCCATAACAAACTTTCTCTCTCTAAGATGTTGATCTTCTTCAACTAATATGGTATCAGAGCCAGGTTAAAGATGGCCACAATTAAGCTGTTGTTAAAGATTTCTGCATCAAAGAAATGGTTTCTGCATCAGCTTGATATATCAAATGCGTTTCTTAATGGTGAATTGGNTCTCTCTTTCTTTTACGTAATAAGAAAGATTCCCATAACAAACTTTCTCTCTCTAAGATGTTGATCTTCTTCAACTAATATGGTATCAGAGCCAGGTTAAAGATGGCCACAATTAAGCTGTTGTTAAAGATTTCTGCATCAAAGAAATGGTTTCTGCATCAGCTTGATATATCAAATGCGTTTCTTAATGGTGAATTGGAGGAAGAAATATATATGAAGCTTCCTGAGGGTTATGAGGATCGTTTGAAAGATTCTATACCACACAATGCAGTTTGTAAACTCAAGAAGTCCATCTATGGACTTAAACAGGCTTCACGTCAGTGGTTTAAGAAGTTTTCTACTTCTTTAGTTCAGCTTGGTTTTGAGAAGGCACATGGTGATCATACTCTATTTGTGCGCCAGTCTGATTCTGATTTTGTTGCTTTGTTGGTGTATGTTGATGACATTGTTATTGCCAGTACCAGTGAGGTCATCACTACACAACTGATCAGTGATCTCAAGTCTTTCTTCAAGCTCCGTGATCTTGGCAGTTTGAAATTTTTCTTGGGTTTGGAGATTTCTAGGAATCATGATGGTATTTCTCTTTGTCAGAGGAAATATGCTTTGGAGTTGCTTCATTCTACAGATATGCTTGACTGTAAACCTTCGTCCATCCCAATGATTCCTAACTTGAAGTTGTCCAAAGAAGATGGAGATTTGCTTGAGGACAGAGAGATGTATAGACGGATTGTTGGGAAGCTTATGTATTTGACAATCACACGCCCTGATATTACTTTTGCTGTGAATAAGCTTTGTCAATACTCCTCAGCTCCGCGTTCTTCTCATCTTCGTGCTGTTTACAAGCTTCTTCAGTACATTAAAGGATCGGTTGGTCAAGGTCTTTTCTACTCTGCATCTTCTGATCTTACTCTAAAGGGATTTGCAGATGCTGATTGGGCGGCTTGTGTGGATAGTCGTCGTTCTACAACTGGTTTCACAATGTTTATTGGTGATTCTCTTATTTCTTGGCGATCCAAGAAACAACCTACTGTCTCTCGTTCTTCTGCAGAGGCCGAGTACAGAGCTCTTGCCTTGGCTTCTTGTGAGATGATGTGGCTGAGCATTTTACTTCGGGAGTTGCGGGTACATTCCACCTCTGTTCCTATTCTCTTCTTTGATAGTACTGCTGCAATATACATTGCTACCAACCCTGTCTTCCATGAACGCACCAAACATATTGAATTAGACTGTCATACCGTGCGTGAGAAGTTAGATAAAGGACTTCTGAAGACTCTTCATGTCAGAACAGAGGATCAGATTGCTGATATCCTCACTAAACCATTATATCCTCATCAGTTTGAGCATCTAAAGTCCAAGATGTGCATTCGTAATATCTTCTGCACATCTTGAGGGGACCTATTGAGTTATTTGTATTGGTTAATTCAAGTTTCCTTTTGCCGGTTTAATCATTTTTGGTTTAGTGTAGTTTGTATATATTTTGTATTCTCTCTTTCTTTTACGTAATAAGAAAGATTCCCATAACAAACTTTCTCTCTCTAAGATGTTGATCTTCTTCAACTAATANTCGTAATATCTTCTGCACATCTTGAGGGGACCTATTGAGTTATTTGTATTGGTTAATTCAAGTTTCCTTTTGCCGGTTTAATCATTTTTGGTTTAGTGTAGTTTGTATATATTTTGTATTCTCTCTTTCTTTTACGTAATAAGAAAGATTCCCATAACAAACTTTCTCTCTCTAAGATGTTGATCTTCTTCAACTAATAAGCTGAAAACTAGCTTTCACCTACGAAAAAAACCGAAGTAATATCAGTTGCATCTTCAGACCCCGTACAGACCAACATGATATATACCTATATGTAAAAATTCCACATTCGATCCCTCCGAGTTATTTTTGGTTCGTGTTCTCTTGATTGTAATGTGTGTGGAAACGTTGAGAACTTATGGTATTTGTTTGGTCAAATTAAGTGAGCATCTGAATTCGGAAGTTAGAAATGAATATGCAAATAGAATTGCATCAAAACTACATAAAAAACGGGGAAATAGTAAAACAAAAAGCTTCAACCCTCCAACTTACGTGAACTGGACATTTTAAAAAACTCTATCATCAATAACCTAAAAACTGCAAGATGAGAATTGCTTAGCCGAGATATTTGACACATTCTGTTAATTAAGGAAGTGCTAATTTAGACTAGAACTGGGTCTAAGTTGGCTAGTTATAATTAATGCTAATTGCATTTAGATTTTTTGGCTTATGAAATAGGTCAAACTTGTTTTGTCCGATTCACGTTAGGTGATACTAGTTTATAGTTCTCTTACTGTGGCTATCGAAAATGTGAGTGTAGCATATCAACTTTTCTAAACATACACCAATTTTTTTATTTTTTTTAACTTTTCTTAACATACACAACACCATGTGTTACACAATTCGTTCGGGAGGGACATTATATTACAAAATATATATTTATTTCTCATATTCATAACAATCACTAAAAATCAGCTACGGCTTGAAACGTGGCCGGTTGTCGAAGGACTTGTGATCAAGCCATATTTACTTGTGCCAGTTTCACCACATATCCAGCGCCCTGATGTATCTTTCAACATAGTTGATGGCACATGGCCAGTGAAGTGAACTGTGTGACTATGACGATATATGGCTTGTAGTTGGCTGGTGATAGTGAACAAGTTTAGATTCAATTTGTAATTTATATTTAATCTAAAACGTACTCCACTAGATAAAATATACTGTAGATGTAAGAACTTTTTAATGGACTGAGGAAACATTACATGAGTAATATACACGTTGAGCAGAGAATGAGTTCTAGGTTAACACGTATTTACTGAGCTTTCTTTAAACGATACCACAGATTCTATAGAATATTGAGAGAGTAGAGTGGGTGATCCATCGTTTCACGTCAATGATATATATTCTTAAGACAAAAATCACAATATTTGACATATAAAATATAAAATGTATTTGATTGAAAGGAATAAAAATTCTGGCAAAAGTAGATTCCGGTTATGGAAGTCTTGGGTAAACTTGACCACGTTTTGATTCCTTCTTTTAAGTAGTACTTAACTCAATAAAAGAATATTTAACAAAACAATAATGATCTAGTTGCATGGGAAAATTGATATCTTTTATTGGTTGCTAGGCGTTTTGTGTAGTTTTCTATAGATGTTCGGTTGGTATGCTGATAATTAAAATAGGTTAACCCACTGACCCATATGGGCCCAAACTTGGACGCGTTATCCTGTCTGCAATTCGGCCCGAAGCTACTCAGAGATTCTCTTCAAGCTCAGCTCCCTGCAGCTGCCTCAGACACAGATATACTTATGCTAGTAAAAATGAAACATACAGAGCATTAAAAAGAAGAAACTTGAAAACTATATCATCCATAAGTTCTCTCACTACAAATAAACATTACTTTTACTACAATCTTATTAGCCGGGGAACTTATCATCAACAAGATGAACCAACCAGGTCACAGAGAGGGTAAGAAACGAGCTGAACCAGAAAATAAAGCTTACCATGTCTTCCTCATATGAACTTCACCGGGGGAAAGCAACTCTCCTGAACCTGACACCATAAGCGATGAGATAACTAAGACTACAACTCCTAAAGACAAGCACATTTTCACATATACATCATAACGATCCATCACTAAAACGCCTGTCCAAGTAATCATATCACATGGCTTTTCCTTGTTCTCCAATAGAATCATTCTCTGATGCATCTTCAACCTTCTCAACCGCCATTTCATTTCCCTTACTCTGACCCATACCAACCATAACCGGATTCGCTTCCTCACATTCTTCAAACTCCTTTTCAGCTTGTTCCTTAGTATCTTGGGTCTCTTTTGCTTCATCCGCATTGTTTTCTTTCACCGCAACATCCTGCATACAAATATCTTCAGCAACAACATGATTCTCCTTTGTATCCCCACTCGTACGTGCATCAGATCCACCAGTATCATCACCCTCACTCTCAGACTCATTCTCATTCTCATTCTCATTCTCATTCTCAACAACCTCCTCATTAACATCTTCAGCAACCATATCCCTCCTCTCCAAATACTGCAACCTCCTCCTCAAATCACCCAACTCCCTCTCCATCAAAAACAGCCTCTCCTTCAACGTCAAATTCTCCTCCTCAAGCTGCGCAATATGACTATCCTGATCATCAACACGATTCTCCAACACATTGTTATACTCCGAACCACCACCACCGCCGTAACTCGGATAAATCATCTCAAACCTACTCAAATCATGATCCAACCGCCTCTCAACCTCAACATGCTCCTCAACATCACTCTCACTAGATCCACCTTCCTCTTCCTCATCATCATCCAACTCATGTCCATCAGATCTAAGCCTAATCAGCCCCTTCATTGATCCGTAACCGTCAACGCCCCACTCCTCCTTCGCCATATCTCCCAACACTTCCCTCGACGGAGAAAACATCGGCGTCGGGAGTACAGCCGGCGTCACGGGGGAGGGAGACACCAGCTCGGCGATTCCTCCCGATTTCTTCGCTCGGATGATAAACGACGTCGTGTTCCTCGGAGCGTAAGGGACGTAACGGTTATTATTATTATTAGCATTACCGTACTTCTTCTTCGGGTAGAACTTCCTCGTTTTCATCCTGTTCTGAGATTGGAGCTCGTTGAGCGCCGGTGGCTTGTAACCGCCAGAACCACCACCGACGCCAGGGTTGTTGTAGATCGGAATAGTGGAGTTGTTGCGATTCCTCATCATCGGAGGTCTCTTGTCGTTAGCGATCTTCTTCCCTTTCCAGTTGTTATTGTTGTTACGGTTCATTTTCGAGGAGGGGAAGTTGTTAGGCTGGTTGTGATACTCGGAGGTGTTAAGGTTATAGTTACGTGGATTCATCATCAGAGGCTGGTTGTTGTTGTTCAACATAGCCTGTGGTGGTGGCTGCTGGTTCATCATACCAATAATTGGATGGTTTAAGCCCTGAGACTGGTTTAGCAACGGAGTCTGGTTCATAATCCGAGGCTGAACCGGGTTCATTACCTGCAACGGCGGTGGAGGATTCATCCTCTGTTGAGGCGGTGGTGGATTCATCAGCTTGGATTGGTCGTTGTTCATCTAAGGATACACAAAGACACACAAACACTTAAGGCACAATGATGAAAAATTAATAACAGAGGCGCGGAATCTCAAGTCAGCAGATAGATCAATGAAGCTGAGATCAATCTGAGTGGTTGAGAGTGGAATCTACAAATACAAACAAAAGATTAACGGTAAAAAAAAGAGATTTAATCAAACAAATCAAAGAAGAGAAGCTCTCTCGGATTTGAGTTTTTGTATTTTGTTTCAATTTAAGATGGATTAGGGAGTTTTTGAGAAAACTTGTAATTGGATCTGGAGACTTTTCTTTTAGAAGAAAATGATAAAAAGTAAAGAAAACCTCTTTGTACGAACAGCTTATGAGAGATGATGATGAGATTCTTTAAATAGAGGCTAAGGAAGGCTGCCGGGTCTAATCAACGACGGAGATGTAATACGTCGATATCAACGGCTACTGTTTATTTATTTCTAGGGTAGAGTCTGTTACGCGTTTCTTTCTTTTTACGGGTAAAAATTATAAATACTCTTAATTTGTAAATCACGCCTAATCATTTAATTTAATTTATTTCCATGGTAAACTAAAAATCTTTTAACTGTAATAAACTTGTCAAAATAAATGATAAATCTTCAGACAAGAACTCTCTGCCAATGACGAATGTTTAAGTCCAATACATTTTTTCTTAATTGCTTCTAAGCTTCTCATAAACAAATAAGAAAATGATGCAATAATAATGAGAGTTTCCAGCGAGAAGCCCACTGATCGTTTATCAAAGATGAGTAGATCATCCGCAAAACCTAAACGCATCTACTTAACTGTTTCAAATGACCTAGAAGTTCTCAATTCTCTGCAATTCTATCATGTGAACAAGTAAGAACATTCATTGCAATAACGAAACGAATATGAGAAACGTCTCTGTTGGAGCCTATAGAAAGAGCCCAACGAATAATTTGGAACGTAGCAAACCGAATCAATCTCATAACACTACCATTTACTATAAAGCCAACATGCTAAATATCATCAAATCTCTACGCCCAGAGTTTTCAACATTTTTGTAACCTGGGTCAAGCAAGTTTCCCCCTCTAGAAAACGCAGGAAAGTATATCCACGACACCATGGTGTCTGCTTCAGGGCAAGATATGCTTATGGACCCTTCCTGTTATTATATGACTCACACATTAGAATGTTACTTCGTTTTTAGTCTCACCAAATTTGCAGTCATTGTTGGAAAGAAAAAAGTCAGGAAGAAGAAAGGAGCACATACTTTCTCTTCCTACGATCAATCCCAGCAGAAACCATATTCCTCGGTTCATTCTTGGCAAGCATATTATTGTACTGCATTGGAGAAGGAGCTGGAGAGGGAGCAGCAGCAGTTGCAGATGGGACAGGTGGCAAAGAGGATGAAGGTACAGCTGGTGGTTGTGGAGCTACAGGCTCTGGAAGAGGACGAGGTAAAATGTGCTTCAGCCTGTTGTTTCTGTAGTTCTTCCAATAGTAAAACTGTTGCCTATGTGCCAATTCCTGAAAAAAAGCCCCAATCCAACAAGAAGAGAAAGGATAAGGACATAAGGGTTTGGAATATTAAACCACTTTACCTATTCACCAATGGACGACCACAGCGTAGAATCACAGAACAAAACTAGAAGAAAGTAAGTACTAGAGACCAGAAACCCTCAAGCCCTAAAGCGCCCCAACGAAACCCATTCCAAAACACCAGCACACTAAACCTTTGAATCACTTGCTCACACTAACATGTTTTGTTAATGATTCTTATCACATTGGTTTACCTTGTTAGCAGGATGGGCCATAGCACTCCTGAAGTTGGGGTTTTGAAGAAGTTCGAGAAAATATAGGCAGTGTGGATACCTGTAACAGATCATAAACAGAAGAACATAAAGAAAACAAACAAGAAGAGAAAGCATAACATGCATTATGGCGTGAAAGGAATAGGAACAGACATGATGAGAAGCCTTTACCTATTGCTGCTATGATGAAAATGATAGATAAGGGGATTAGAAACAAGCTGAGCTTATTGAGAATGAGAAGGAAAGGCATGAGGAGGTTTTACAATTTTGGTTTGGTACAAGATTGTAAATAGTTTTCATAAAGTAAGAAGTAGGTATTATGCTTTCACTCTAAGAAACAGGTTACACTTGTTGTATATGTTTTTTTTGATGAATATAATTTAGCATTCATTCAAAAAAAAAAAAAAAGAAGAAAGCATAACACTATGAGATATTCCAACTCACATAATGAACTTGATGTACTCTGGTCGCTGCCAATACTGAAGATACTTCAAGTATTCAATAAACGCTTCATCTTCAAAATACCGATTCTGTGCCAAGTCTGCCAAAATAGAACCCAAAACTAAGTGGTAAAGTTCTTCATGGAGCATTAAAAAAAGCACAGAATCTCTTATCACTTCCTAATACTTTTAAGTAACGCCTTCATGTACTTCTGAACTATAAGTAGATACATGTGAACATTGCACAAACCCTAAGCACTACAACGAATCCTAAACTCTAAAATGGAGTCGAGAAGCTTTTACAGTGGATGTAAGTAGGATTGGCGAGACACTGAATAAACTCAAGTTCAAGTAAGAATCGTTGCCTTCCATCGTCGGGATCCTTGTAAGTGCTCTTTGGCCTGTTGAGATATGCGATTTTAGAAACCAACAACTTAGCAGATTTGAAATCATGTGAAGAGGGAAAGTGTACACTCACGAAGATGGAGTTTCTGATGCATCGTTCATCTCCTCTGGTGAAGCCATGGACGAAACGGGAACCTGGATCAACCAAATCGACGCGAGTTCGTTATGCCAAATACGAAAAAACGGAGAATCAAATTTGGTGGATTCTTCAATTAAAAAAAAAAGTGTGGAATCAGAAAATCAAACTCAGACGTTAGCTCACCGACGGCGACGGATACGAGACTCTAGTCACCTCACCGGGAGAGAACAGACTGGGACGGAGGAATATGGTTCTGGAATTGAGTATTGGTTATATACTAAACCGAAACCGGTTCAAACAAATTAACAATCACGTTTATATACCAAATCTAAACCGGTTTAGTACTCATGTTATTAATCTCTTTGCTTATGAATCACACAAAGACAATACCGGTTTTTATTTTTTGGTTGAACCAAATACGATATATAACCAGCTCACAAGAGAACAATTACGTAACTACGTTTATATACCAAATCTAAACCGGTTTTGAACTCATGTTACTAATCTCTTTGCTTTATGAAAATCAAAGACAATACCGGTTCTCCTTTTTTGGTTGAAACTTGAACCCAATACGATTTATTTTGTGCAACCGGTTCTCGATACAACTGTTGTTTGTAGTCTGAGTATGTAGATGCTAGAAATCAAATTTTGGGACTAGAAATCAAATATGGTTTAGCGAAAAATAAGAAAAAAATCAAATATGGAGGTTGTACTATTTCTTCTTCATACTAACTATAGACCACAATGGTTGAGGATTAGGTACATAAGATTAGACTGGCTCCAACAAGTTATGGTGTAATAATACCCACAAAAATGCAACAAAATGATATGAATAGAGAGCTACAATTTTTTCTGCTGTGATCCACAAAATGTACCAAAAATTGTTGAACATGCCAGTGTCTTGAGACCCTGGACTGAAACTAGGCAACTCCCATTACAGTCTTTGTACCCAGCGTGGGTCATGTGACCAAGCCTCACTTTCCGACCAGTGGCAAATTGCAATACTCAGGTATTGGTTTAACAGCTTTCACCATAGCTTGTGGATCCCGATTTCTAAATCTGATGAGATGGAGACAAGTAACTGATTAGAAGAGTGCCACTCAGCTTTGAACACTCTTTTCTTATGAGCTTTGATCGACAGAGACGGGCTCGCTGCATTGTAACGGATATCAAAGATGTGGATCGCCGGGTCTGAAGAGCCAGATGAGATGTGTAAACCATCAGGAGACCAAGACTGGTTTATTAGAGCTGACTGAGATTCACTGCTTTCTTGCTTCCACCCAAAAGAAAATAGTTCTGTCTGAGGCAATCTTACATCGTACAACCGAAGTTGCCTGTCTAGCTGCCTGCATATGCAAAAACAATTAACTCTTTGAGATTTTCTGGGGAGATACTATTAAATTAAGAGTTTGCTTCAACTTCTTTTACCTTGTCTGAAGCATAACAAGATTATTATCTCGTGGGTTTGGAAGTAAGTTTGTGCATTTGTTGTCCAGTCTATGCTTGAATGTGACTTTTTCTTCTCTGGTATCAAACCCAACAAATCTCCTATCGTCTCCACATGACAATACGAGATTGTTATGGCGCATTCCAGCAACTCCCATCACGGCTGACGTGTGCAAGTCTTTATGCAGAAGCCTGGATTTCCATGCGTTACTCTCACCTTGTTCACGCCATAATACTACTGCATGGTCACACCCTCCTGTGATGAAACAAGGATCATCCCAAGGCGTAAACATGATTCTGTTGATAAGACCTTTGCTATGAGGCCTATCCTTGAGAAACTTTGACTCACAAGTCTGCACATGAAACAAAGATCCAACTAGTTAGCGTACATAACTACCTCAATAACAGTATAAACATCGAGTTTTAGAACAGATAGATAAGGTCATGAAGATCAAGTTAACTTTAAACAAGTTTAAGGACACACTCCATTCATCAATTTTGCAATCAAAGTTTAGATATGGTAAAGTCTAACAGTTTTTGATATAGCTGTTTACCTCTCGAGCTTCGTTCAAGTATAAGGCTGATATCTGAGCGTGACCTTCATCTGCGGTATACACAGAGAAAAGCGCACTTTTGTGTGGATGCCAAGCTATATCTTCTGCCCATCTCTTTTGATCTACTTCTACCCTATTAACCGTCTTAAACAGAGTGGCTGAGGACCTGCTCAATGGCGGAAACGAATTCAAGAAAATATAAATAAAATTTCATGAAAATAAGTCTGAAAAAGGAGTTGGGTTCATAATATCTTTGAAGGTGTGTTGCCAAATATAAGCAAAACTAAAGTTTGCCGACTTATCACGTTGTTAGATGAAGTCATGAAGATGATGTCAAATGAAAATCCAAGAACTTGATACGTTCTTAAAATCAAGGAACTGTATATGGATTTGAAGTAGTATAATCCAATAACTCCTAGAGCATTTCTACCTAAATAACCATAAATTAACTAAACCTCAGGAAATCAGCTAAAAATATTATAATGAGTAAACAAGACATGTATAACACGCAGACATACCTATCGGAATGAAGCTTCCAAAAATGAACCACACCATCCAATGCACTGTAGATAACCAAAATAAGAGAGAAAATAATATGAGAAGAGTGTACATAAGATGAAGCTAACTTTGTCCCAAGGACTTTCTTGGCATCCTCTTATGCATGTTATACCATTTCCTTAGTAAAGAATCCAGACAAAACCATAATCTACAATCTAGAGTCCAAGTTCGATCCACAAGACTGGTAGTAAATACAGTAGCTGTGTCTTTTGATCAATTTTGGAAAAGAAACATTAAAGCACCTTGTAGCAAAAAGATCACGGTTTGAAGGAGAAAGAGCAAGACTTCTCATTCTTTTGGTGTGGCCACTTGGTAGCATAGACAGGGTACGACTTTCAATTGTGGCACGCAGAGAGCTCCTACCTATAAGCGCTATTAACTCTTCATGTCCATGGAACTCTGCAAACAAAAACATAAAATAAACTCAGACCCTATGAGAAGCTGAGATGTGGCAAACCGACAAAAAGAAGAGACTCTTTTTTTACCAGACTTTTCCTGTTGCGCTGCTTGTACAGGACTGTTAGAAGAAACTCTGTTCCTTGCCTTTGCAAAATCCTTATCAGTGTGGTTATCTCGAGCTTGAGTTTGAGTTTGAGTTTGGTTATCTCGGCCTTGTACTTGGGTTCCTCTTACCACTTCATTAGGACGAGACCTCTTAACTTCAGACCCATTTTTCACTTCTTCTGGGACATTAGAATCACTCCTATCCACGGTCTTAGCTTGTGCGGTCTCATTCACTTCCGGTCTAACAGGAACAGCAGAAGCTTTTCTTTTGAAAGTAGGCGGCAAAATAATGGACGGCATTTTCAACGGTTTAATCTCACTAGAAGGATGTGGGCTAGAGGTTTTATATTCCATCTTCTCACCACGTGGATGTGAATTAGTGGTTCCATTGGTGGTCTTCACTTTACTTCCCTCGGTCCAGAACTCAGCTATACCAAGTAAGCTTCCGGTTTTACCACGCACCTTCGGTTTTCCCTTGGTAAAATTTGCGCTTTCAACGCTATCAACTCGTAAAAACTTGGTCTCAGCATCTGCCATCAGTTTTCTCTCTTCAGCAAGCTGCAAACGTTACCAGATTTTTTTTTTTTTAAATATCAAGAAAAGACCAAACAATATGAAGCTTCTGAACATGAAGATGACATTCAAATAGTTTGTTTTTTGTAATGGATGAATCAAATGAGAAAAGGTCAATGGTTATATTTGATTTGAAAATCAAATTGAAAAATCCCATATGATTATATTTGATTTGAAAATCAAAATGAAGCAAATGAAAGAAGAGAGAGAAGAGACCTTGCGCTCGAGGCTTGTGAGCTGATCTTTAAGGACTTCGATGGACTTGGCACGCTGGTCCATGAAATCAATTAGACCTTCTTTATCATCTGGGATTTTAGTTGACAACGTATTTGCTTCTGCTTCTTCTTCGCCTTGCTCAACTTTAGGTTTCTTCATCGTCGCCATTGGGGGCAGCAGTCTCCGTCTTCCTTCCTTTATTCCCGCGCTTATCGCGAGGAGTGGGTATCGCGAGGAGTGGGGATTAATTGATTGATTTTCCCTCTCGTCTTTTCAGTTTTAGCGGTTCGTGGGGTCGCCTCACTCACTAGGGTATGGATAAATGGAAGTGGAGTCGCCAAACTCATTTTATACTTACGAATCCTTCTAGTTAAACTTTTTATTTCCCCCCTCCCATTTTTCATTTTGCCACCAAAAAAAAATACTGTTGGACATCGTCTAGGTTTGTTTTTCAATTGTTTCAAAATTTATTAACATCATATGCATTTTCTATTAGCTAATATATTAAATTATAATTTTAAAATTATTATTAGTTCAAAATTAATATGAATAACTATTTATAAGAATAATATATATAAACAAATTTTAATATATTTTAATGTCTGAAAACATTTTAAAAAATTACGAATACAACGTTTTTTACATCCATTTGAACAAATTTCGGTGGAAAAAAAGAACGTTATGACATTTGTAATCGTAGCTGTAATAGAGACTGTTTCTTAGAAATTATAAAACACTGATCTCAGTATACAACAAATTAACCTCTGTTTGAAAAACAGTCGGTCCAGAAAAAACGTTGGGATTAGCTTCAGCATTCAGAAAATGTACACAGAAGCAATGGAAGTTAAGAAAGATGTCAATAGTATGGAGACAAAGTTCACACCGTTGTTGTCAAGAATGTCCACTCCTGAAATCTTCTTTACCGTTGGCCCTGGTTTCCCTACAACCTGCACACAACATTCCATCAACAAGATGCTCTTCTCTTTCGATCCACCTATATACATGTTTTCTTTCAAAACTTACCTTGTTCCGGACAGAACAGAAGCCACTGAACTGGATGGTTGCTCCAAGCACGGAATCAATAAGACTCCCACATAATCCAGCTAACGCAGAGACTGGGATTACCAAGAGTTGTTTGAGAGCCACATCACTTGCACATCTTACAGTAAACAGTCCGAACACAAGGAATGTTACTCCCACAGTGGCGCCTGCTGCCACAGCAGCTAAGAGTCCTGCCTTTGTAACTCCACCGTTTGTACCCTTCTTCACCGGCTGAGAATGAGAAACCAAACGTTTAACTGACCAAATAGCAAGAAAAAAAGAAAGAAGAGAGAACCTTTAGCGTTGTGATTAGTCTAGGTTGGGCATCGCTAAGCACCCCAAGCTCGGAGGACCAAGTGTCTCCGTTACAACATGCGTAATGACCGATGATCCCACCAATAAGAGCTGTTAGAATCTCTGACTGCTTCGAGTCCAGACACTTGTCCTGCCATCCCGTTAAAGTAGAAGCAGTTACAACTAGAACCGACGCAATTCCACTATTGCAAAGCACTTGTTTCCTAAAACAAAATATTTGATGAGTACCCTGTCAAAAGCAATTTTCATAATCATCATTTGCTAATGTTCCAACATCAAAACTAACATTGTTTAACCAAGTAATCATAGTTATCGATTCTACTTATACTATTCCCAAGATAAAATACTATTATCTACATAAATATAAGAGCAGAGCTATCATTTTCGTAAGCTAAGATTGACTACAGGTGATATCAAAGTGTGAATAAGCTCACAAGATAGATGCAAGAAAACGTTACCAGTTCCTTTGGCCACCTTCCTTGAACTCAACATCAATGCGTCGTTTCTTATCTTCTCCAACCTTGGTAAGCTTCGAGGAAGTGAGAAAGAACACGAGCAGCAGAGCTCCGTACCTTTCAGATTCAACAGATTAATCCGATCAGTCTCATCATATTACATAAATAGATTAAAAGTCGGGAGAAGAAACCTGAAACCGGCGGCGAAATGGATGGTCATGACGATGAATCCAGCAACTCCGCCGGAGAGGTTTAGCGATTTCCGCTTGTAGGATCGGAATGCGATGAGAGAGGAAATAAAGACGGCGAAGATGAGCATGAATTGAGGTGAAGTTTCCATTTTTTTCCAAGTGGCGGAGATTCTGATGAGGAGGAGGAGGCTCCGAGATTCAGTTGGTAGCCGTTGACCCCCCCCCGAACTAGTCATCATCCATCATCACTCAGCACAGCACTCTAGTGTTTCGCATCCCATTTTATATATTGGGCCTTAACTGGGCTTCACTATTAGGCCTAAGATAACATATATTCTTACATGGCGGGATTTAATCCGATGTGGGGCCTAGTAACGATTTCTAGTCTGACGTGGCACTATCCTGATCACGGCAACCGTATTACATTATCTGCTTCACTCTTTGTCTCTCTGGAGCAAAAATGGCTACGGCTGCTGCTTCTTCCCTTACAATCGCGTCCTCCTTGTCCGAGCCCCGGACTCAGTTCCATGCACCGAAGCGCTCGAACCTTTCTCTTCAATACTCTGTCCCGTGTAAGGCCAATTCAAGGAGCAAAAGACTCGTTGTAAACTCTGTTTCATCGCCCAAAGTTGAGCTCCGTACTGGCCCCGATGATCTCATTTCCTCCCTCCTCTCTAAGGTCAGTATCTCTTTCGTTTTTTTTTCTTCTACAGGATCTTCCCTTTGCAGATTATGGAGTCCTGTGTGTGAAACAGGTTGCGAATAGCGATGGAGGTGTGACACTTACCCCTGAGGAACACAAGGAAGTGGCACAAGTAGCTGGAGAGCTTCAGAAGTATTGTGTGAGCGAGCCTGTTAAGTGCCCTCTCATTTTCGGAGGTAATAATCTAAGCTTCTTTCTTTTTATTAAAACGTGAACTTACTGAATCTTTTGCTGCAGATTGGGACGTGGTGTACTGTTCTAGACCGACCTCTCCTGGTGGAGGCTACAGAAGCGTGATAGGCCGCCTTTTCTTCAGAACCAACGAGATGATTCAAGGCATTGATTCTCCTGATACCGTGAGGAACAGAGTTTCCTTCACTGCTCTTGGCTTTCTTGATGGAGATGTCTCTTTGACAGGTGAATTGCAGAATCCTAGATAGATTATTTGGTCAAACCCAGGATTTAATGTTTCAACCTGTGTTTGGTATTTGCAGGGAAGCTGAAAGCGTTGGACAGTGAGTGGGTTCAGGTAATATTCGAGCCTCCGGAACTGAAGGTGGGATCTTTGGAGTTTAAATACGGTTTCGAAAGCGAAGTGAAGCTTCGGATCACATACGTTGATGAGAAACTTAGGTTGGGATTAGGCTCTAGAGGATCATTGTTCGTCTTTAGGAGACGTCAATAAATAATTATATGAACTTCCATGTCTCTTCTCTCCCAGTTCTGTATCAATCAATGCAAATTCACTACAGAATTGAAGAAACAACATATGGGTGTTCCTGCGAGAATGTTTTAGATGGAAATATTGTTGTGTAATGTAAACATCTATCCAAGAGTGTCTCTAGACATATTCATTACACTTAAAAACGTCCTCTCCCTCCCCTATGTCCTCGCCCTCGCCCTCTTCCTCGTCCTCTTCCACCTCTTCCCCTTCCATGGCCAAAGCTGTCATCTGTTCTTCCGTAATCAAACATATTCATTCTGATATCCGCTGCCCCGCTTCCGTGCACCTCCTGTCCCTGAACAGCAAATTACAGTCTCAGCTCTCTCATTGTAACCAATGTTGTTTGAATGGTCCAAATACACAACTCATAAGCCATTGAATGAACAACAGATAACAAGGTGTGCCAATCATATCAATCGACTGGTTGATTATTTTAATAGCGAATTGAGCACATAGAAGACGGGAAATAAAGGTTTTTCTAATACTCACATAAGAGTCTTCAAGATCAAACTGATTCTGAAGCTGCCACGCAAGATCTTCATCGCGTGTAGTGTCACTCGGATGGTTAGCTGTTGCAGCAGCTCCCCCACTGGTATTCCTCTTTTCCCACTCCTCAAGTGTAAATACCGCGGAGTCATCTTCTTCTCTTCCCCTCCCTCTACCTCTACCTCGACCTCTTCGTCCTCGGTATTGCCGTTCATTTGAACCCGAATGTCTCATCTTCTCAAGTAGTACCTGAGCCGCCGCTTGGTTCTGTAAAGGAACAGCTTCCACCGCTGCAACATTGGAGATGTTATGGCACTAACAAGCATTAGCGTTACTTGGCCATATAGAGATGAATGAAAATAAATCTCATCTAACGATCAATGAAATTGCAAGATAAAATTGACAAACTAATTTACAGAACAAAAATGCATCCCTATACAAAGAGCTTTTGATAAAGTAGAAGGCAAACCTTGTTTAGGTCTTGTATCAGAACTGCTTGGCTTTTCTTGATTTTCAACTTTGACAGATATTTTCGGATCAGAATCTGCAGAACTCCTCTGTAAATTCTTATCTGCACCTATTTTGTTCCCAGCAACTTCACTAGTTTCCCCTTTTTCTCCACCAGTTTGTTTTGCGGCTCTTTCTGCAGCAGTAGGTTCAATAGTCCTAGAAGTCGTCTTGTAGGAATCTGTCAATAATCAAACAAATGCTGACAAGTTAACTTCTCTGATGCACTGTCCAAACTTCTAGCAAAAAATGTAAGCAAACAGGCTCAAAACAGATGAAAGACCAAATCAATATACCATTATTTTACCACACAACGAAAATGTAGTCACTGAAGTTCAATTTTTTAAACAGTGGAGACATAGGAATATAGGATATCCAAATAAGTCCATATAGGTTACAGAAGCAGATACATAGAGATTCTGGAGCTATGGTCGAGTTACCAGTATGTCTAGGTTAAAGTTCATTCGGGTGGAATCAAGTCCTTACCAGCAACCAATGTACAGACAATATATCTTGTACAAATCAATAAAAATCAGAACTCTATTTGTTAACAAAGATTGGCCCACCATTACAAAACTAAACAAAAATGCAATACTTTTAACAGAAATCAACTGAATGATAACTAGCAACCCTTGCTTACCACGGTGATGAGAGCCTTTTCGGATCTGCAACTCCTCAAAAGGAGGAGGGCCATCACGATCTTTCCCTTCCTGAGATTGCCTCCCAGTCGAACGAGACAAACTAGCGTATTTTCTCTTCATCTGCCATTCTTCAAAGAGTGATTCCACACGACCTCCCAATACAGTCACCTCTTTTGGAGTCAAACATACTAAACCGTCACGCACCACAGCCTTATTCTCTAAACGCACCTACCAACAAGACAGAAACAAATAAATATATATATATATATATATCAAACAATAAAAAGAGAATCGCAATTAGATTTTAATATGCAAAATACCTTAGTACCAGGAACAACATCATTGTTTAACGATGGTATATGAGAGTACTCAAGTGCCGATATCTCAATCTTTCCATCAGTTAGAACAAGTTTCAACACACGTTTACCAGTCGAGCTTCCTAGAAACTCCTCAGCACTACTCTTTGTAACATCCCTAACAGAACTTATCTAACAAACAAAAAGCATTGAAAACAAAAATCAACATTTACAATTGTGAATAAGAAGTAGAAGAAGAAGAAGCAATGTATATACCTGAAGAACTTTGGGACCTTGAAGATGAGAGCATCTGCGTAACTCGGTCGCGTCGGGGAGAGACTTACCCCCGATTAACCTGATATCCATGTTGAGAAGCTCCGCCTCTACTGAATCCACGATGGCGGGTGTTTGATTAGTGGCACCGATGGAGGAGGAGATTTGTGTGACGAGAGGGTTTAAGTAATCGGCTTCTTTGAAGCACCAGCCTCGGTTAGTTAGGGTATTTATCACGGCGGTGTGGGTGTTGCCGGCGGCGGAGGAGCTTGATGTTCCCTCCATTGCTACGATTGATCCTCTCTCGTTGTGCTAAAACTGAAATGTTTATTTTTCAATTTTCTATGTTACCTTTTTTGGTCGTTGTTTTACTACTGAAAAGCCCAAACGGAAAATTAAAATTATATAAGGCCTGATTAAAGTCCAATCTCTTCTTTAAAGAAAAAAATCACCTAATTTTCCTGAATGATTTGTCTACAAACTACAAACCATATAATTTAGATTACGTTCGTTTACATGTTGCAGCAATCTGTAATCAAATACCAGATCGTAGGTTGTTATTCGATTTTCTGTTATATGATTAGTAGGTAGCAAGTCACAGATTATTGTTCGTTCTGATGTTTGATGTCGTGCAACCAGTCAAAATCTTTTTTACGACCTGATCTATGATCTACGATAATAAAACAAACAACATTTAGTTGGTAGTTGGTTGATTGTCTCTGCCACACACAAACGAGCATGACCTAAATAGCTATAGTATTATCAGACAAGGAAGGAGTGGTTAGTGAACATATCTTATCTACATTTCAAAAGTGGATTTTTCCAAGTACACACTGGGAGTATCAATACCAACCTGGTTCACCTCACCTGCCGCGGCTATTACGTTTTCAACTCAATAGATTTAGAACCTAGTTTCTTACAAAAACATTTCACAGCATCAACACTATTTTACTACCATCCATCCATTTGCTAATTAACTCGCATAGCAAAAGGGACCTGTAACTGTTCTTTCACATTTTTCATCAAAAAAAAAAAAAAACATACCACAGCAGGAAAGACCCGACATCTCTAAAATCTTACACTGCATAGAAGAAGGAAGATAAAACTGATTTTCTTGTATAATAAATGGGTAGAGAAGAATGAGAATGAAACATGTTTACAAAATTGATACTATAGAGGCCATTAACCATAAAATTCGAAAATCAAATGCCAAAACCTCTTCTTAAAAGGGGGATGCAAACAAAATGAAACCTCTCTCATACATTAGTAGCTACTTTCCCCGGAACCAACTCCATCATCTCATCATCATCCTCACCCTTGTTCGACACTTGAGACGGACCATTACTCGGCTTCTTACCCACAGTAACAGACTGCTGATAACCAACACCACCACAAATCGTAACAAGCAAACAAACCAAACCAAAGGGAGTCGCATGCTTATCCCAAATCACAACATTAATCACAACAGTCAAAAACTTGTTCACAACCCCCGTCACCGTAAAGGCAGTAGCCGAGATAGCTTTCCTAGCAGCAAACCCAAAGAAGCTAATGAGAAAACCAAACACACACGACAACGCCACAGCGAAAAACGCAACCGGCTCAAACACGTTCCCTCCGTTAGCATTAACCGCCGTGAAAACCTCCGTGTGTTCCCCCGTTAGGAACCAAAAAACAGGCGCAATCATCAACGACAAGAGGTTGTTATACAAAACCAACCCCCAAGTGTTCAACTCAAGAGTCGAAACCATATGTTTAATATAAACCATCTCCGTAGTGATCGTCACGAGATAAGCCAAGGCCCATGAGTAAGCGGTTAGAGTGAAAGCCGAGTCGTTAGCCACGTAGCCAACAGCGCCAGCGAGGATCACCAATAGAGACAAGAACGTGAGTCTCGAGGGACGAGGCTGGCCGCGGAAGAGAGTGTCGGCGACGGCGACGAGGAGAGGGGTTAGAGATCGGAAGACGATGAAGGTGTCGACGTTGGCGTGACGGAGGAGGTTGGTGTTGGTGAAGATGGCGAGGTAGAAGACGAGGGCGGCGGGGAGGAACTTCTTGGCGGTGGACCAGGTGAAGGCGTCGTGGTGGAGGAAGCCTAGCTGCCCGAGGAGGTAGACGCCGGCGGAGGAGGTTAGGTATTGGAGAGCGGTGAGGAGGCCGGGGTAGTTGAAGTAGGTGATTGCGAATTTGTTGATGACGGCGAGGAGGCTGGAGCAGAGTGCGTAGCCGATTACGAGGCTGCTTGTTGCGTAGTATTGTTGCTTGCTCGAATCGGATCGGGACATTGTTTTTTGATTTGGAGAGATTTGGATTGGAGAAAGAGAGAGAGAGAATGGGATCTGGATCGAGAGGAGAGAGTTTGAGTTATTAAGAGAGGAGGAAGGAAAGCGACGACTTACAGACAGTGTCGAACGGGTTTGGCTTTTGCCTGTGGCTGTAAATGTTTTTAACCTAGTCTTGACGTTACTTTGAGTTAAAAAGCTGGTGTCAATTTGGTCGAATGGCCATTAATGGAAGGGAAGTTAACAAACAATATGATTTTTTTGATAAACAAAATCAAATCAAATCAAATCAAATCAGATCATTCATTTTTTCTGATCAACGAAATCAGATCATTCTAATCAACAGAAAATACACAGCTATGAAGTATATTATATGTATACATGTAGTATCATCAACTTATCTGTTTTTTATTCACATAACAAAACTAGTGTTAGTGTAGGATGAATGCGCCAAGCCACCACTAGAGAAGCTAGTAGCTACGAGTACAAGTCAGCCCAAAGCAACTAGCTTCTATTCCCCTTGACATTGGATATATAGATGGAGAATCAATCGATAGTAGTAGTTTGCCAATCTCTCTAACTAAATAGGATCAAAATTTTGGCAAAGAACCTAAATATCTGGAGCTTGACAGTTGAATGTAATCTCTAGGAAGATCATCAAAGAACACCTCGCAAGTCTCTATAAAATTTTACATGTATATAATCCATTATCTAGATTTGAAGTATTGTTTTTTTCCCCTATAATTTTAATTTCGAAACTTGAAGAACTTATTTATAAATTGCTAGGTGTTTTCCTGCAATAATAATTTTTTAAAAAGTTAAGTTATATTTAAAATGAAATTTATTAACATTAGATATTTTATTATTTTGATTAATATTTAACATAAATTTGACCTAATTAAACACAAAAAAATATTTTTTTATTTTAAATTATATTTAATAATATATCTGTAATATATTTAAAATTCGAATATAAATTTTTTTAATCTATTTATTTTGGTAAAGTGTATTAAAATCTATTTACTAAAAAATTCATATAAAGATGATATAGTTATTAAAAAATATAACTAAACAATATTTGTAAACTTTATCAATATCTAAAAGAAACTAATGATATTATGATTAAAAATTATTAATTTTTAAACATATGTAGAAAATTTTGAAAATATTAATAATAAAAACTGTATATTATAAAATTAAAATTAAATAACATTTTGAAATTTATAATACATATTTCAATATATTTATTTTAAGTGATGCTTCGATTTATGAGTTATTACCATATTTTAAGAATGTTATCAAAAATATCAATATTAAATGAAATGTAATGTATAACCTATTCTCAGATTTTATAAAATTTACCAAAAATATATATATCAGTAATAAATGTAATAGTCTAATGTCATATTTAGCTAGAAATATGTCATCAATTTAAGTCATGTCATTATTCTTTTGTAAAAATAATTATAGAAAAATATGTGGCAAATTACTAAGCAAATAATATATATGAAATTTTATTTTTAAATGATTAAAAGATTTTGGATACGTACATTCATATATTTTCTTTTGGCGATATCCAATCATATTTATTTCATTCTATACAATATTTCCCTATGGGATCTGAACCTATAATCCTTTTTATTTTAAGAAATAACCTTTATTATTATTCTATGTTCTTTGTTGTCTAAGATCCAAGTGATTCATGCTCTTTGTAATGGGGAGATCCATGAAAATCTTCAAACAAAAGAGTGTTCAGGCTGGACTATGACCAATAGGCCTTTGTATTTGTCAAAAAGAAAAATCCAGTCATTGTCATTTGATGTAGCAGATGAGACTAAGGAACATTCATGTAATAATTATTTTTATTTTGATCATGAAAAAAAAATGATTTTGAATTATTTTATAAATTATAAATATAAACTAGGTGTTGTGCCTGCATATGCGGGCATAATTTTCTTACGAATATTTATTAGTTTTTTTGTTTTATTAATAAAATAAAATTATAAGTTATTTTTATAGTTTTAAAAAACCTAAATTAAACATTAAAATATTTTATTTGAATTTTCATCTAAATCTATATGCTTATTATAGTGTTGAAAAATATCCACATAATAAAATATTTTTAAAAATATATTTATATTTTTTCTTAATATTAAATTATTTTAGAACTTACATTTATTTTTCATAATAAAAAGATTATTTCCAGATAACAATATAATATTTTATAAGATATCTTATGTTTTAAATATGCATGAATGTGGATAATTATCGTATTAATTTATCTAAGATAATAACATATTAATCTAATTTTATTTTTTAAATTTCGTTTTTAATTATAAAATTAGTTATATATAAAAATTTCTTTAAGAGTAAAATAGATATTAACCGCTCTAACTTTTAACAAGAGAGCTCCGTTGCGAAAAATCAATTGGTAAATAATAATATAGATTTAATTTAGAGAAGGGAAACTCTAATAAAACTAAAAGGTTCCTATATTAGTGAGTGAATTTCCATTTTTACCTAATTAATAAATATCGCGTATTTATCTTTAGCCTTGAGGTGAAGTAATGTTTGCGTGAGGGTTTCAGATTCCGATCAAAAAAACACTCTCTCATCTCCCGAAATCGAAATACCCCACAGAGACAACAATCACTAACGTTATGGCGGCCGTAGGAGTCGAGACGAGGCGTCCGGAGACAGCGATGGAGGAAACCTGCAACGTCAAGGGAGCGGCGAAACAAGGGGAAGGGCTTAAGCAGTACTATCTCCAGCATATCCATGAGCTCCAACGCCAGCTCCGACAGAAAACCAACAACCTCAATCGCCTTGAAGCTCAGAGGAATGAACTCAATTCTCGAGGTCCTCCTTTTTTTCTTCATCATTATCCCTTAACCCTAATTTCGGATCCGTTGTTAAAAAGGCTTTCGATTTCGTTTTCCTTGAAGTTTAGGTTATTAATAATTAAAAAGTTTCTAAATTGTTATGATGATTGAGATTTTTTTTTTTTGATCTGAAAAGTGGTTGAGTTCTGTGTTGGATCTTTTATAGAACTGTGCCTAATGTTGTGTGCTTATGAGCTTTGATTTTAAGCAGAATTAAGCTTCCTTTATTCAGATTCAGTGATTCTGTTTGATCCCTAAGGATGTAGTAATGTATTCTCTGTGACTCTGTTGTTAGGGTGAGGTGATAGCAATCAGTGCTAGCTGCGTAATTTAGTTTGGTTCATTGTTTAAGTTGTATGGCTTAGTAACACATTTAAACATACATAACAGTGCGAATGATCAGAGGTTTAAGCTTTAAGGTTACATATCGTAACAGCATTATATTTAAGCTTTAAGGTTTTTTACTATTCGTTATAATTTCTAGTTAATTTTAGTGTTGAAACTTTCTTGACACTTTTTTTTTATGGAAACAGTGCGAATGCTCAGAGAGGAGTTGCAGCTCCTTCAAGAGCCTGGGTCCTATGTGGGTGAAGTGGTTAAAGTGATGGGGAAAAACAAGGTCTTGGTTAAGGTATTGACATAACGTTAATTGTGGCCTTGTATTGTTTTTGTAATCTTGTGGACATAGCGATTAGTAAAGCTTGAACGAATCATTTAACAGGTTCATCCTGAGGGGAAGTATGTTGTTGATATTGACAAAAGTATTGACATAACGAAGATCACACCATCGACAAGAGTTGCTCTCCGTAATGATAGCTATGTTCTTCACCTGGTTCTGCCTAGTAAAGTAGATCCGCTGGTCAACCTTATGAAGGTTGAGAAGGTTCCTGACTCCACTTATGACATGATTGGTGGTCTTGACCAGCAAATTAAGGAAATCAAGGAGGTATGCTTACGTAGTGAAAGAAAAAACAAAGCTAAAAGTCTGGTTTATTCATGGCTTTTGATAATTTATATATTCTTTACCTTTTCGTTAGGTCATTGAGCTGCCTATCAAGCATCCTGAATTGTTTGAGTCTCTTGGGATTGCGCAGCCAAAGGTACACATGCCTGTCAAAGCTTCTTCTCTATACTCTAGCAATGTTAAGTGCATTGTAGATGATTTTGTCTTCCTTTGTTTCTAGGGTGTGTTGTTATATGGTCCACCTGGAACTGGAAAGACACTTTTGGCTCGGGCTGTGGCACATCACACTGACTGTACGTTCATCAGAGTTTCTGGTTCCGAGCTGGTCCAGAAATACATTGGAGAAGGTTCTAGAATGGTCAGAGAGCTTTTTGTGATGGCAAGGTTTGCACATGCTAACCCCTAAAGTAGATATTTCAAGCATTCTGAATAGTAGTGGGTAGGAAAAGATGGAATTATTGACAAGTTTAATCTTATTACATGACTGCACTTATTAAGCTCAAATGGACATGTAGTGTTAACTATTGAATAGAATATGAAGAACATGATCTTTGTCGGTACTATTGTGTTGACAGTCTCGCGGATGAATATCTGTTATAGAGGGCATTGTGCATACCATTTAGGCCACAGTACTAAATTGTATGTTTGGAGCAAACAGCAAAGTACACATACATGAGATGGTTTTGTTGAAAAATACTATTGCTGATGGTTTATGGTTTTCAGGGAGCATGCACCATCAATCATCTTCATGGATGAAATCGACAGTATCGGGTCTGCTCGTATGGAATCTGGAAGTGGAAACGGTGACAGTGAGGTGCAACGGACTATGCTTGAGCTTCTCAATCAACTTGACGGATTCGAAGCATCAAACAAAATCAAGGTACGTGTTAAAGGTGTTAAGGAAACATGTGATATCGTTGTCTGAAACTTGTAGACAAACTCATTTATCTTCTTAAATGACTGTTGCAGGTTTTGATGGCAACAAATCGTATTGATATTCTGGATCAAGCTCTCCTCAGACCAGGAAGGATCGATAGGAAAATTGAATTCCCCAATCCTAATGAAGATGTAATGCTTATGCTTATTTTTCATATAAAGGAATTGCTTGAGTTGATAGGTTGGGTAGAACATGTTTGGCTAATGTGTATGTTTCAAAAAATGTGTTGCAGTCACGTTGTGATATCTTGAAGATTCACTCGAGGAAGATGAATTTGATGCGTGGAATTGATCTTAAAAAGATTGCAGAGAAGATGAATGGTGCGTCGGGTGCTGAATTGAAGGTAAAGTATTTTTTGTTCCTATACTTCTCTCTGTCTCTCTCTACAGTTTACCTCTCTCTCTCTTATACTTTTTGGTTGTTACGGTCAGGCCGTGTGCACGGAGGCAGGCATGTTTGCACTGAGGGAGAGGAGGGTACACGTGACACAGGAAGACTTTGAAATGGCGGTGGCGAAGGTAATGAAGAAAGACACAGAGAAGAACATGTCTCTGCGTAAGCTCTGGAAGTAGGGAGTCTCTTTGCTGTCTAGACCTGAGAAGTCCGCCTTTCTTTACTGTCTGTTGGTTCTTTCTTAAATCTTTTCGTTTTGTTGTCTAAGCATTCTGAAAACAGAGTTGTTTTTACAAACAATAGTTAATCTTTCAAATGGTCTTAAGACATCAGTTTCGATTTTAACAAACAAGTTTTTTTCACATTATATAAATTGTTTCCCCGACTTGGTCATCAGATTTGAGAAGATCCAAAGACCCGATAAAAACCAATCTGAACTTGAACCGAACATTCGAACACGCATGCATAGGTGAACAATTGAGGGGAGTGTGTACGCAGATGAACCAACAATTGTTTGAACCAGATTCTGGTTAAGGCAACACCTCGAAGTCATGTATTCAAAAAAAAAAAAAAAGGTAAAAGATTTGTCAATAAATACGAGACAAAATAGATCAAGAGTATATGTTTTTTTGCCAAAAGCAACGTATAATGAGGAATCTCGAATTTAATAAGGGAATAAATACATTTTTTCAAAAAATTATGAGTCAGGGAGGCATATTCTCTCGTGCCCCTATTTTTTTTAAGCTAATCTCTTATGGGCTCACAAGATCTCTTATACCCCTATTTCATAATTCTTGTTTTTGATCAAAATCCAAACCCCCAATTAAATCATTCCCGATGTTCAAAACTAAACAAAAACCCCCCCAATGGATTAGTGAACCCTTGGGCAAAGATTTAAATTCTATAGTGATCAAATTTCGAAAAAAATATATTTTAAAATCGTTTTTAATCATATTTTGATGATTTTCGTGAAAATATCAAAATTTAATTTTTTGAATTTTGAAATATTTTTATCAAATTCTATAAATCAAATAAAAAATATTCACGTTTTCAGATTAATTTTATGATTTTTCGTTTGACATATAAAATTAAAAGAAGAAATNATATTTTAAAATCGTTTTTAATCATATTTTGATGATTTTCGTGAAAATATCAAAATTTAATTTTTTGAATTTTGAAATATTTTTATCAAATTCTATAAATCAAATAAAAAATATTCACGTTTTCAGATTAATTTTATGATTTTTCGTTTGACATATAAAATTAAAAGAAGAAATGTGTCCTAGAAAGATTAGAGAATGAAATTTAGGGGCTATAGAGGAGATGCCTCGTCAGGGGTCCGCGTGGAATCTCTATAATATTATTTGAGAAGTCAGTTTCGTACGTGTCGCGCTCACGTTAACTCTCGCGAAGGTTGATTACATAGATACCCTTAATGAATTGTAAGATTTTAAGATTATTATTAAAAAAAAAATTATTTAGTTTTTTTAATATTTTTCCAAATAACATATATAACAAAAAGGAAATATTTCTAAAATTTTAAAACAAATTTTAAAACGAAATTATATGTATATAATATGACTTTATTAAAAAGGAAAGTTCACAAAATAGTAATACCCCCATTAATATATACATAATATGACTTTATTAAAAAAGAAAGTTCACAAAATAGTAATACCCCCATTAATATATATTTTTAAATAACATAAAATATATTTTAAAAATAATAAAAATATATATGTTGATAAATTTTCAAATATTTTTTCAGAAATTAACATATAATTTGATAAATATTATGAAAACACATGTATATTTAAAGGATAAATAAAACTAATTTAATTTGACTTAACTAAAATAAAGAGTAAATAAATATTTATGAAAATATATGTATATTTAAGCGATACATAAAAATAATTTGATTTGACTCAACTAAAATAAAAAGTAATTATACTTCAATTTTAATTTAAAAATATATTTAACTCAATATACTCATAAAATGAATGACTCGACTAATCTATTTTGTATCCAAAATTAAAATCCAACTAAAATAAGAAAATATAATTTATTATAATAATAATAAGAACAATATATTTAATTTTCTACATATAAATTAGAGGTTGATTCAAAGCATATTAAAAAATAAAAATAAAATATTAACCAATTACAATTTAATTCTTTTGTAGAATTTATATATATGCATGAGACTTCAAAATATTATTATTATTATATTTATTTATGTAATTTTGAATCAAACATTTTAGCTTATTATTTATTTCATTTTAAGCACAAGATATATTAAGTTATACATAATTAAACCATAGTATATTTACATATCTAAGAATATATTTACATATCTAAGACAATAACCAACCAAAATGAAAATAAGAAAATTAAACAGAGTTTTATTATATTTAGAATAAAAAACATTATAGCTGAACTCGAAAATAGATATTATTGGAATATATCAAATTGATAACCAAACCGACTATTGATCCAAAAAATAATTAAATCGACAATATCATATCCAAAATCATATGTATAATTAGAATAATATACTATTTATTAATATAAATTATACATATAAATTGATTCAAAAGTAAAACTAAATATCAATCAATTCTTATAAAAATTTACTTTTATGAATATACATACCCGTGCATGAGCACGGGAAAATCACCTAGTAAAAGCTAAAATGAATGTCACGGTTATAAGAAAAGCGTCAGACCTCAGCTTGAGAAAACCCTTTACAAAAACTATTTCTCCTTTTTAAAAACCCCATCTCTCTACCCCAAATCTCCTTCTCGCCGCTTCTTTCTCTAAAAGGACGATTGGCAACACGTTTACGGGGACGTTACAGAGAAACTGCTAAGGGTCAACGCCCATCATAGCATTTTCCACTATCTCGCACACGTGTGACGAATAAGCATAACTGCTATTTGCATTCCTGCGTTGTAACGCTGCATAACCAAGAGTTTGACAGCAAGATTATTTACAAAAATCAATAAAATAAAATGTTTTTAAGTTTTGTAATTTTTGGTGATAACTGTTTTTCAGTTTCAGTCAAAATCAACAATAAATATTATAATATGCTTTGAATATTCTTATATTCAGATTTTAATTAACTATTTAAAAATTAAACTTTAAAATATTTTGTTAACAAAACCATACTTTCTCCATTTTTTATATTTAATGTTTTACAGAATTTGTTTGTTTTAGATGATTTGACGTTTTCAATTTTCTATATAAAATTTAATAATAATTAATGTTAAATAAATAATGGTATTATAGTTTTTTTTTGTTGGTTAAATTGTGATTAAGTAAACAATTAACGATGCTTTTGTTTAAAATGAAAATAATTAAATATTTTTAATATATACGTATAATCCTAAAACGTCAACTATAAAAAAAAATAGAAAACATATTTTATGTTATAATATATTTTATATATTCCTTAATTGAAGAAAGCTCTATAAATACGTACTAGCATATAAATTGTGTTTCGCTTTTTAATAATTCTGACTATTTTTATGGTCAGTTTTTTTTTTTAAGTTTTCTAATAATTATAAATAAAGATTGTTTCTTATTTTTTATTTTATGTTTTTATAAGTAATGGAGAATAATTTCTTGAAATTTTATTTGTTACTAATTAAATATTTTATTTACAATTCGTAAATAGTTCGAATTTAAATTTTTCATTTTTTTATTTTCTAATAATTTAAATGATGTTCTGTATTTTGTAATAGTTTTAATTTTAAATAAATTAACTTAAATATTTGTTTTAATAAAATCATGAAAATATATTTTTCTTAGCCTTGTTCAAAGCTTACAGTTCACGTTCACAGCTCACAGTTCTCCGCTCCTGCTTCAGCTACTTTTAGCTGCCCTTCCCTTCTCCGCTTTGCCAATCACGCACTAACATCTTCTCGACGCTCACACCTCACCTGATTCCGTTAACATGGTATACTCACAGATCCGTTGACATCTACGTTGTTTCTGTGTATATATCCTAAAATTGATCGTTAATATATTACTGCTCAGGCTCTACCAAACCAGCAAACCGTAGATTATCCTAGCTTCAAGCTCGTCATTGTTGGTGATGGAGGCACAGGAAAGACAACTTTTGTCAAAAGACATCTCACTGGAGAGTTTGAGAAGAAATATGAACGTTAGTGTTTGTTACACATATTTATTTGTTCATGACTTTAATTGATAATCAAATTGTTTTTGTCTTTTGCAGCTACTATTGGTGTTGAGGTTCATCCTTTAGATTTCTTCACAAACTGTGGCAAGATCCGTTTCTACTGCTGGGACACTGCTGGTCAAGAAAAATTCGGTGGCCTTAGAGACGGTTACTAGTAAGTTCTTCCCCTTATATAGAAGTGTTGCTTAGTTTTAGCTAATGTATTGATTTGTTCTTTTTTTTTCAAAATTTCCTTGTAGCATCCATGGTCAATGTGCAGTAATCATGTTCGACGTAACAGCACGTCTCACATACAAGAACGTTCCCACATGGCACAGAGATCTATGCCGTGTGTGTGAGAACATCCCTATTGTTTTATGTGGGAACAAAGTCGATGTGAAGAACAGGCAAGTTAAGGCAAAGCAAGTGACGTTCCACAGGAAGAAGAATCTTCAGTACTATGAGATATCTGCAAAGAGCAACTACAACTTTGAGAAACCTTTCTTGTACTTAGCGAGGAAGCTTGCGGGTGATCCTAACCTTCACTTTGTTGAGTCGCCGGCTCTTGCTCCCCCTGAAGTTCACATTGACGTTGCTGAGCAGCAGAAGAATGAGGCTGATCTTATTGCAGCCGCTGCTCAGCCTCTCCCAGATGATGATGATGATGCTTTTGAGTAAAAAAAGATCTAAGAATCTGGTAGCACTTTGATTCTTCTTTTGTTGTGCTGCTGATGTCACTCTATATATATATAATTCGAGTCTTTTAAAACTAAATTGATAAAAAAAAACAGTTATTTGTTTGTGTTCTGCACTCGATACCATGAATTTATCAGCTTAACCTTGTATCAATGTGTCCCCCCTCTGCTCACTAGTAGTTGTTGTCAGACGTTTGTATATTTCACACAAAGTTTTTTTTTATTTTTTTTATTTTTTTTTCACACAGAGTTGGTGAAGCAGTCTCGTATGGATGGAGTTTGTGCTCAAATATCATCTGATAGATTTTTTTTGTTGTTCTTACTCTTTAGGAGAAATATTTCACACATGTTATTGCATGCTTAAGAGTGGTAAATGGATTTAGTTTAATTAGCAGAACGGGGCGCTGTTGATAGAGTAGACATCTCCCATAGATGATTTGTCCTAAAGATGAAGGATAAGGCATGTTTGTTGCCATGAAAAAAAAACAAAATTTCAAACATTTACCTAACATTAAGAAACATATTAGCATGGTATGATTTACCCTTGTTACAAACAAGTTTATCGAAGTTTCGTACGTACAATCTGTTTTATTTATATGGAGGTTGAGAGCCTCAAAATATTGAACAGTGAAGATTTGGACTGCACTAGTAGTCTTTTCTTATCCCAATGTATAGAATGATCTTACCTGCTCTCCTTTTCGATATGCAAGTCCTTTGAAATTCATTTTTTCCCCTTCTTGAGGTTGCATGTCTTACTTTCTCTTATGGTAGTTATTTCGTGTATTATGCTTGGAATTCAATGTAATGACAAATAAAATTCTCACTGGTCGTTTTGTAACTTTTGTTTTTGGTAGATTGCTGGTGTAAGTGGGATTACTCCAATGCTGATGCCATTTTTTGAAGAATCCTGAGGACAACATAGGTGACAAACAAACCAACAATTTATTGTTATCTTACTTTTTTTTTCTCAGAAATGATTATGTTTACCCCATATTGAAGTATGTATTCTATCCATACAAATGACATAACTGCTACATCTTCCTGTTTACTGGTTTGTTTTCCAAGATCTTGAAACTGTTATCGTTTACAACTCATATTCTGAATATAACCTAACATGAAAATTTGCAATTAAATTTGTGTGCAGATAAAACCATTACTCTATGCCAATGTTTATCCGTATGATATTATTATACTTCTCAAGCAAAAGCTCGATGTACTTCAGGCTAACCAACCAAATTTGATACAGAGAGCCCATATAGCACTACTTATATTTGGGGCGTCAGCAATCCCACTATAGTATTAAGTATGTTTCTTGGACTAATAATGTGTTAACATAACAAAAGAAGGGTATGAAAAGTAACATACAAGTTTTGCATTATAGACAACCGTCAATGAAGGGAGAGAAATGGCATGAATAGAGACTACAATCGAGAAAATAATGGTTTGTCCTTTTGATGCTTTAAAAGTCACAAAGATGCCGAGGTTTATACTTTATACTATATCCTTTCTTCTAATCAAGAATATTCCCAAAATTTGTATGACCATTTGCATTATCTTTTCTTATAAGCACTATTCTAAAATCTATACTATTAAAGCAGAATCCTAAGGGATTCTGTCCATAGTTTTTGAATTATTTACAAAGATATGCCACTAGCATTTAATTTTAATATAATAATTATTTATTTAAACTAAATAACTAAATCACTCCTATATTTATGGTAATTACTAATTTTATGATTTTGTGTTTAATAATAATTTATTTTTATGCAATTTATACTTTCTTTTAATTTTAATATCTTATTTTCATGCATAATATCATTTAGCGATCAAAAATTAAATATTATTATTTACTATCTCATAATATGGATATACCAATTCAATTTTTTAAATAAATTACCTTTTAGATATTTAATAAGTAAAAATGTAAAGTAATCATAGGTTATTAATAATGAAAAAAAGATGTTGTTATATGAATATTTTTCTTCTATTACCATTGTTTCATTTTCCAAATAAAAATAAATTCATTAAATTCTAAGAAATTACAAAAAATCAATTTTCTTTAATTTTAAAAGTATGTGTTATTTACTATTTTTTTAAAAAATGTTATCAGTTTTTATGGGACTTTTAGCAGATCTACAAATATTATATTTCGAATTAATAGAGGGTTTTTGCATATTTACCAGTTTTATCAAAATTTTAATTAATAAAATTTTATTAAATCTTACTGGACTATACAAAAATTGTTAGATATACCGGTTCAACTATGGTCTAAATCAGATATGAAAACACACAATACGTGAAAATCTAACAAGATAATAGAACACTTTAATATTAGTAGAACAATTTTTTGTGTTAAAATAAAATTTATTAATTCAAATAAATTTTATCAAAAAAATATAATAAACCCGCGCTTTAAAAGCGTGGGTCAAAATCTAGTTAATTCTTTAAATCAAAAGCGGTAATCGTCAAACTATTAGTAGCAATGATCATGGAGAGAGGGATAGATCATGAAAAACCCAATGTTCCCACGTGTCTTATGCCATGACAATCTGTGCTGGATCAGTAAAAAGATAACAGTAGTGGTTTATTGTTGCCCCACAGTTTGAAAATCTTCATCAACCGGTTGGTTAAACCAAAATAAATAAATAATCAGAAGAAAATTGGATATAACCTTTTCTTTTAGCACCAAATTTGGATATAACTTTGGTGCAATTAATAACCACCGAAAACACGAAAAAAATGAGAAGACTAGAAACGAATAAAACCAAGAGATATTCTATCGAATGAAAAAATGGATATTCGAAAGAGAAACTTTGAGAATATTCTCTTTTTTCTTCTTATTTTCTAACATGTTTACTATATGATTCTCTAACCGCATCCTCCCTCCTCTGTTCTTCATCTTAATTTTCCCAGAAAACAAAGAAAAAAAAAAAAGACAAAATGAAGTTTGGTAAGAGTCTGAGCAATCAGATCGAGCAGACACTCCCTGAATGGCGTGACAAGTTCTTGTCTTACAAAGACCTCAAGAAGCGTCTCAAACTCATCGCCTCCTCCAAATCCGGTGATCGTCCCGCCAAACGTCTCCGACTACTAGACTCCTCCTCCTCCTCCTTCGCTTCCTCCGGCGACATAATGTCGAAAGAAGAGATGAGTTTCGTCCAATTGCTAGAGGACGAGTTGGAGAAATTCAATAATTTCTTCGTCGAGAAGGAGGAAGAGTATATCATCAGATTAAAGGTTAACAACAACACACAATTAATTAATTAATAATAATAAATCAAATCTTTTTTTTATAGTGATTAAATAAAAAATAAACAGGAATTGAGAGATAGGATTGATGATTCGAAGGAAAGGAAAGAGATTGTTGATCTCCACGGAGAGATGGTTCTCCTCGCGAACTACAGTGCACTCAACTACACAGGATTAGTTAAGATACTGAAGAAGTATGACAAGCGAACCGGTGATCTCATGCGTTTGCCTTACATCCAGAAAGTTCTACAACAACCTTTCTACACTACAGATTTGTTGTACAAGCTTATCAAAGAGTCAGAGGCAATGCTTGATCGCTGCTTCTTCCACGAAACTCCTTCTGAGGAGGATGGAACAGAGCATAAGTTCATGGAGAGCCTACACATGAAGAGTACAGTCGCTGCCTTGCGTGTTTTGAAGGAGATCAGGAGCAAAAGCTCTACGGTGAGTGTCTTCTCGTTGCCGCCGCTTCAGTTAAATGGAGTTGACGAGACGTGGAAGAAGATTCCGTTGATGGAACAAGAAGCCAAATAGAGAGGGACACATTAGCTAACAGATTGTGAAAAGACAAAAAAAAAGAGAATTATCAATGTGCACACACAAAAGAAGAAGGCAAGAGATACGTTTAAGATCTTTTCTGGACATGTTTGGGTCTTTCTTTGAAGTCATTAGCGGTTGTAACTCTTTTTCTGTGTTGGGTGTAGTAATTAATATGGTAATACCAATTCAGATTTGTTACTAGTTATTGTTAAATCAAACATGCTAATGTCCTAACTCTAGACCCTTAACCATAACATTTCAAGACTAGTAAGTTAATTAGCCACAAAACCAAAAGGAAAACCAATACAATACAAGAAACACAGATAGCAGATAAGTGTATCAATTTGATGTCATTACCATATATTACAGCAAGCTTTCGAAGTACAAAGAAGCTTGGGACGGTATTTGATTTGGTAATTGCATAAACAAAACTTCAGGTCACACGGAGACCCCATCATACCGAGCAAACAATTCGAGACTGACTTATAGAGTCAAGTTAAAACAACACAACAAATACAAGACCAACCCCATAATCCAAATATGTAGAATATATATTCTGACTCATAGAATCGTTTTGCATACAGAAAACTAAGTATCTCAATTAAGACAAAAGCCGGTTCTGTTAGACTCAAAAGAAAATGATGGAGACACCCATCATGAAGCATCCCACGGACATCCAAGGGCTCAAACGCTCACCTGTTACAAGTGACAACAAAGCAAATGTTTAAAAAAAAAAACAGAATCACTGTTAACTGCTACTCTGAAAACTTTTGACTCTACTAATGTACACATCATGCATACTATGCTTAAATAGGAACATCACCAAAGTATTTCAAGCACTAAAACCAGATGATATCTAGAGGGTCAAAAAAATGAAAGTTCAGTTATTAGTAGCTGCATTGGTTGCTAACTCTAATTCTTCCTAGAAAGCCTAACATATTAAGGACAAAGAAGATTGTTGTTTTCTAGAAAGGAATTGGGAAACAGAATAAGATCTGAGCTCCAAGGGGAGGGAGTACCTATTCTAGCAGCTTTCCAAAAGAATCCTCGAAACCTGCAAAGACAAAGCCAAAATAATCGGTTTAAAAGCTCCAAATGTGTTATAGTGAACCAACCAATACGAAGTGAGTAAAGAGGGATGTGTCAGACAAACCCAGTTTTCTGCTCAAGAATGGCAGGGAACTGCATCTTGAGATAAGTGCATGTGCAGATCACAAGCAGCACCACCGTCAAAAACGAATGGAAATTGAACAACGCTGACTGAAACATTAAACAACAACTCTCTTATTACCTCAAATCACTTGAAAGAAAAGAAAGTAACAAAAGCCAAAACTAGTGTTACCATTGTTGTATCTGATGATTATCAGTGAAGAAGAAGCACTTGTGAAAGCCCAAATTTTGCCTCCTTTCAATCTGAAACACAAAACAATGATGGAAACGAACGAAACGAATCAAGAACCTATCAGTTTTACACCATAGGGATCTGTGGAAGAAAAAAAAATCAAGAGGAGAGCTAGTACCGATGGCAATTAATTAGGGTTTCGAAGCTTGAAGGAATCTAGCGAACGGATCAGCGATCAAGAGACGACGGAGCGTTTGCGAGAGGGTTAATTCTGGTTCTCCCGGGTCTAACTTTATTCGGATCTTCGCTACGGGTAGAGTTCTTTAGTGAAAGTAAAGCCCATTAAGGCCCATTATACTCCAACAATTAGCCAGTCTGGCATCACCTTTTTACACAAAAGAAGGCCTGAGTTGGGTGCAAAGAGATATGACACGATTGGTTGAGTATTTGCCTTTTCGATTTTCTTTCGGTGTATCAAATATTATTCCCTCATACATTTTGCATTTTTTTTTTAAAAACTAGGGCCGGGCCGCGCTTCGCGCGGCGAGTTGATTCGTTAAGTATTACACATGAACTGTTTTCAGTTTCAAAAATGCAATTATTTATTTTCTAAGATATTATTTATGTGAAATCGCTTCATATAGAATTTGAGTAAATTGAACCTCAAAATCGTTACAGTTAAATAAATTGTGTAATAGATGATTTATATTTTGATTTTTATAAAATATGTATCATTTATTCTCTCGTTTTCGAAAAAAATTTGTTAAACAAAATGAATCATATTTCGTTTAAATTAAAAACTGATTTAAAAATTTATCTAAAACAAAAAAAATACTACACTATATTATTTTATATCTACTTAATATTTAAAATAATATTGATGTGAAATTTATTAATAAATGCTTATAAATGGATTAGCATTTGTTTGTATTCCATGATATATAATTACTATAAGATTAATTATATATCATGGAAAAAAACATTGCTTAATTATATTATTTTGAGAAAAATAATTACACTACTGTTACTTATTGTCATTATTTCTAGATAATTATGTAATTTCTGAAAATAAAACCTCAAAAGAATCCTTTTGGATTAAAAATAACTGGTACCAAAATTGATACTAAGATAATTATTATTTTTAACCGAAATTTTAAAATTTTATGACGTCTTTTTAATCTTTTTTTTGATATTTTTAATATTCCTTTTTTACCTCATTGGATTGTTGGTTTTGGGTTTCATCAAAGGTACAATGGTCACTTTTTCTCCTAAAAATTGTTTTGTGTGTTTAAATTAGACCGGTTAATTTAATCTATTGAGCAATTTTTAGATATTTTAATCAATGTAGTAAAATCTGTTGACACAGCTTTAAAGTTTTCTTATAAATTTTATGATTCACTATTATAGATATCATATTTAATATAATATTTCACATGGTTGTTAAACCCTTATAATATCAAATTTTGGTTCTTCGGTTGTTAGGTTAGAAAGGATATATCTATTATATAAAGGATACCCAGGGTTGGTATGCGCTACGTGCATGATATTGTCATTTTTTATGGTTTATGATGTTTATTGGTTGTATTTTATTATCGGAACATCTTGTGTGTGTGAAAGTATATGGTGTTAGATAATTTTGTTATATAGTTTATATTGTGGATGTGCATAGTTTCTTTTTAATCAAATCTAATTTGGTGGTAACAATTGTATGTTCAATGTTAGTTTTTCTTTTAGTGGGTTTTAATCAAATTTAAAAGGTATTTACATTATTTTTTCTTGGTAAAATTTCCTTTCTCTTTTGTAGGGATTATGTCTAAATTCAATGTCTAGCTGATATTGAAATCAAGAAATGAGCCTTCTTGCATGAAGAGGTGGTTTCATAATTATTCAGGGAAGAGCAAAAGCGATCAAAGCTTTGAACATTTTTTAAGATGCCCATGGGGTTTTGTTACTTGGATTCAGTAAAGCAATCGGACAGTTTGATATTTGATATATTTCTTTCTTATTTTATATTTTTGGTGTTTGTAGTGACTTCTCCAAAAATCATTAAAGTTGTCTAAATTTTCTTTCTAATTATATGTTTTGATGCTTTTGAATTGGCCTCCATGAGTGAGTGTGTACATAACCTTTTGTAGCTCGGTTCAGTTGAAATTAAAAAGAGGTTTCTTACAAATAGTAGCAAGTGTCACGAGCTCATGTATATCAGGTGATGGGCAAAAAAAACAAACAAACAAAGAGGCAGCAAAACAAATGCAGTGATGTAGTCATAAAATGACACTGCATGATAATGTATCCAAGGAACCACATAAATGTCTCTTCCGAGTCTGAACCACATTGTCCAGAAATTGGCTAATCAGTCAGCAAGTGATGGCGGTTTCACTTGGACCAAGCGACTACGTCAATCTATGATTGGGAATCTAGGTACAACTCTAGCTGCTTAGATATGTAGTAGCTCTAAGATGTAGATTAAAAGTTGGGAAAAAAACCTGGCACCATCCTTCTCTAGATTTCGATTTATTTTTTAAAAACCATCTTCCCACATTTTAAACACTCTCCTAAAGTTTTCTCTGCTTAACTTTCTGAGCTTACAGAGTCCAAAGGGCAAAGCTGGAGAAACAGTGTCCCTGTAGCATATAGTAAAGACAAATATTTTAGTTGGGGGACCGAGAAAAAAATATTTACGAATTAAGCAAAAAGAAAAAAGACAGAGAAATGACACACTGCGAAAGTCGGATTCCCACACAAATATAAACATACCATCCTAGAGTAATTTTCAACCACTGAAAGTAGTTTAGTTGTTATTTTTTCTTTAATACATCTTCTACAGATGATTCCCGTTGTATAGATTCAAGCGATAGCTATAGGCCAGCTAGGTAAATCAGAGATGGAGGTACTTGATGCACTAATATAAATTTATGAAACACAATATCAGTCATTACCTCATGGATTCTGAAGTTTGGCAAAAGCTAAGTTGCTCTCTCTCATTTCCCATATTGTTGGCTGGATGGACCAGCATCGCCTATAAAGTCATTCACAATGCTTCCTGAGTTAGTTTACATTTGTTTTGCTTAGGAGTATAATAAATTAACAAAAGCAGAGAAAACATTCACTCAGAGCCATGGTTTCAGAGAGAGAAATAACCATCATTACCGTTTTTCTATATTCTCGCTTCAGGTAAGTCATGCCCATAGTTGGCAGCTGAGCCTAGAGCTCTGAGTAGTGGACAGCACAACTGAGCCACCGAGAAACATCATCTGACATAACTCTATGAAAGATGTGAATTATACGTGCATGTTGATGCATATAAGTAGTATAAAAGTAGAGTTATGTCAGCACAATCTCCATACTCTCCTTGATCTCCTTTATTGTCTCCCCAATCTCACCTTTGAAGACTCCAAACCCATCCCTCAAAGACTCAAACTTGCTTCGCAAAATCTCCTTAGTCTTCATCTCTCTCTCAAGCCTCTCTCTTTGTCTCCTTGCAGTGTTTGCTTGTAAATCATGGAACTTGAGCTTGCGGGTGTTCTTAAGGTAGTCAAAGCCATGCCTAATCTCCTTGTAGCGGAAGGGGCGCCGTCGCAAGAAGGGGGGAGTCGGGTCACGCGAAAGAAGAAGTGAATCTGCTTCAAAGGTTTTGATAGGTAATTGGGCTTTGGACATGGTAATGTCCTTCACGAGAAGCTGTCTAGGGTTCATCGTCCTCCAAAATCAGATCACGTCTACAAACAATATAGGTTTGGATAGGTGAGGCGGGTCTTCGTGAGTAATCTATGCGTCGATCTACAGAAAACGTTACAGAGATTCTTTTGGAAGTTGAGGATTTTGTTTGTGGGCTATTGTTAATAGAAGCTGGAATTAGGTTAAACGTTCAAAACAAACGGGCCAATTAGTTTCTGAAGCCCAAAAAAGTAACAAAATAATTTTAAATCCGACGTGGACTTAATGACCTGTCATCCTATGTGGCAGTGTTTAGAAGGAGGGATACATTACTTTATATAATAGATGCAGACTTAATATAGTTTTTTTTTTCAAATTTTTTTAATTTGAAAGAAAAAGCCTATGTGATTTATCAATTTGCAATAGAAAATGTGATATATGAATGGATAGAAACTTTAAATAATTTAAAATGTATGACACAATATAGGTTACGCAGATAAAATCTAAAAAGCAAGTACCCAAGTGTTTCATTTCATATATCTCAATAATTACTCTATTATAGGAGTTTGAAATATGTTGGGAGTCATTTGCACATGTTTATGAACATACTTCATAAGAAAATATTATTACAAGAAGGCTGCCTAAAAAAGGAAAAAAAAAAGAAGGCTGCATAAAAAGCACACCCACTAGATGCGAATCAAATACAAAGGAGTGAGGAGATATAGGGGAGGACCGAGACCTTCTCCGCGACAGTGACCCCTTCTCTTCTCCACCGTTGAGCTCTCACCGCGCGGGTCCCGCAGGTGAGGTCACAAGAAGCCCATCAATGAGCATATCCCTGGACCCCTCCATTTCTAATCTTTGGACACTTCTACTTTTGGATGCTTCTTTGTTACTTTTCTTTTATTTTCCCAAGTCGTTAAACAGCTTGATTCCAAAGAATCAGCTCATCTATAATTGACGCACACCTTTTCTGCTTCCCTTTTAACCCAACTGATATCGAGGAAGGGATGAATGATAAGTGTATTTCTTTCACTTGTATGTATAGTAATTTGACATGATCATTTTTCAAAGGTCCAGGATTGTCTGCCAATGAAAATTAACGTGATCTTAATAGATGGACTGTATGATGTAAAAGGTTATGCTTGTCTGACATAGACTTGCTCACTGAACGTTCAATTAATTTAATTTGTACTTTAATTCCTTTATTGTACTAAATAAAACTTTATAACATAATAAATTAAAAGCTCACTTTTGCTTATCAGCTTCATATATACAAATATGAACATTATATCCTACACTAATAACAGTATAAATCAATATGCAATCTTCATCTTGTATGTATGTGCATGCCTTTTATGTTATACGAAGGATAGTTTTGTTATGAGGTATCGTACAAAACTGTAAATCATTTATTTGTTGGTTTCTCGCAGTTGAATATAGGCCATGTTATCACTTATCAGCTTAATATACACCAGTTTACAATTTAAGTCAGCATCAAACTATCAAAGACAAAGGAGAAATATAGACCATGTTATCAACTTAGAATGGGACCCAAAAAAAATCAAAGATAGAAATGGTTATGGGCGCAAATCGTCGATTATATCGTGAGCCTTACTGCCTTAGTGCACATGGAATCGTGAACCGTACAATCAAGGGGACACATCCACCCACTTGAAACTTATATATTTACTATTAATTTTGTTTTAGAACAACTTGTATATGTTGAGTTTGTACACATGCATGATCAATGAACAGTGATATATGTACAATGATATACGTACTTAAAGAGTTTACTTTGGGAAAACAAAACAAAACTTAACTAACAGTATGTGCATTTTATTTATATGATACGCCGAGTAATACAGGCCGTGTACAGCCCTTTTTCAAAAAAAAGAAAAAAAAAAAAAAAATACAGGCCGTGTACCATATTTGGTTACTGCCGTCCACTTTTCTCAGTAGATTTTGAGTTAGGTTAGCTTTGTCCTTTTGTGTTAAAAAAAGGTTAGCTTTGTCCTTCTTCGATCAAGCTCAATCTAAACCAACAAATAATAGTACAATGCCTCTGTTTTTATATTTGTTTGATTTCCAAAAATGTTTGTACAAATTAAAGAACAAACTAGATTTTGGACCCGCACATCCGTGCGGGTATTTTTTCATTTTATAAAAATATAGCAAAACTTTTCAAATATATATGATTTACATTCTATTGTTATATATTGTATGATTGTATAATCTTCTAACTTTAATTATTTTATATATTATATATTGTTGTAAGTTTTAAAATAAAAAAATATTCATATATAAGTTTTAAATAATGTATTTGTTGTGAGTTACAAAAGTATATGTTAACATTTTTTGTATAAAAATATTATATGATTTAAAAACTTTAATATGTTTTAAAAGTGAGTGATATTTATTTATTTATTTGAATAAAAGAAAATTTTTAAAATAAAATATTTTCCTTTACCAATTTAATATATTTTATATTCATTTCACATAGCATTTTATTTTAATATAATATAGAATATAACTAAATTATAAAATATAACTATTTTTATTTTTAATTAACATTAATATAGATATTTATATATTAATCACGAAATTAAATAATGTATATTTTATAAAAATATTTAAACTTCTTAGTAAGATCTTGTTAGATATTTTCTCAACAAATTTATTACTAATATCTTATTAATTATTAAAATATTCCTTCAATCATATATATTTGATTGATTAACATAAATAATTAAATATGTCATATTAATGAGATAGTCCAACATGACTTTTTTGTAGTAGATATAAAAGGTACTTCTCTTTTAATAGAGAAGATGATATTCCAGGAACTTTCAGTAGTTCATATGTTGAGAAATCCAAATTTGTTTTAAAGAGAGGAGAAAATTAAAGAAACCTAACGGAGCAGAGAATAATGTTGCACACCAAAATCATAGATGAAAAGTCAAATTAAAAATCATTTTGGTACACAACTTGGAGAAAGAAGCTTATACCAAACAAAAAAAGAAAATCTTGAAGAAAATAAAAAAACCTAACTAATTAACAAAAATAATCAAACTGTCGACAGAATAGTAGACTACTAATCAAACTTCACGTGATAAAAAAAGAAACTAATCGACGGCTGAGATTGTTTCGCCTTCACCTTCCTCTCTTAAATAATCTCACGAGTGTATATAACAAAGCCACCGTCCTCACTCCTCAAGTTCTCATACACAGCTCTCATAAGATAAACCCTACGATTCTCAGAATCCAACTCAAGCGAAGATGCTACTACGAAGCGCGTCGACTCCACTTCTCAACTCATTGGTTCACACCTCGAGTCCAAGAGAATCTCCAATCGAGGCCGTTGAATCTATCCACCAGATCACTCATCCTCTCTTCCTCCTCCTCGTTCTGTTACAGCCCGATGTCCGTCCACTCCAGCGACGAATCCGCGAGGAGGATTAAAAAGACGGCGTCAGAGAGCGATCTACGTCATCTGACGTCGACGAAGCCACCGGCGAGTAAGTTCCTCAGCGGCGGTGCTCTGATGGAAGACGTGGAAGAAGGAATCGGATTCGGGTTAATCCGCACGTCTTCTTACGATGGATTACGCTGGGGTTTGGAGAAGGAGGAGGAGGAGGATGTTACTGAGGTTAGCGGCGGCGGTGGTCGTGGTGGTGGGGTTATCCACGGCGGAGGAAATGGTGATAGATCTGACGGTGAGGATGGAGATGGAGATGATGATAGTGTTACAGATGTTCATTATCGGAAGATGATTGAAGCTAATCCTGGAAACGTGATTTTTCTTAGTAATTACGCTAAGTTTTTGAAAGAGGTTGTTACACTTTTTTTCTCTTTTTTTTTTTTTTTAATTCTCGTGTCTTTGTAGAATTATATAAAACTGAGCGTTTTGATTGATTTGAAATTAGGTTCGTAAAGATTACTTGAAAGCGGAAGAGTATTGCGGGAGAGCTATTCTGACGAATCCTAATGATGGGAATGTTTTGGCTATGTACGGTGAATTGGTGTGGATTATTCATAAGGATTCGTGTCGTGCTGAGTCTTATTTTAATCGAGCTGTTGCAGCTGCTCCTGATGACTGGTGAGAACTCACTAATGCTTTTTTTTTTTTGGGACTTTTTTTGTGTGTGTAGCTTTTTGGGTGTTTATTTGTGTGTGTTTTGTGCAGTTATGTACAAGCTTCGTATGCACGGTTTCTTTGGGATGCTGATGAGGAAGAGGAGGAGGTGGAGAGACATGAAGATGAACTTGAGCCTCAGACTTCTCGAATGAGTTTTTACACTGGTACTTCTCCAATTACGGCCGTGTATTAACTCGTGCTCTCGGCTTCTCCATCCAGTTTATATATTTTTATAGAAGTTAGATAAACGTGTTACGTCTAAGATCTATCTAACCCTTTTGTTTTAATGTGAATTCGTTATTGTTTGCTTCATGGGTGTTTCTCTGCTTCAGTGTTAGAATTTGCATCAGTTGTAGTAGTACCACGTGAAAGAAAAATAATGATTATGGAATAAAAGTTTTGTAACTAAACTGGGGCTGTGTGGATCTATTTCTGAAATTTTCTGTAAGAACTGAGTTTCAGACACAAACGAGTTCAGAGCATCTGTTGTTAGATGAATCTGACTCGTCGCCATACACTAAGTCTATTATAAAGGAGAACAACCATGAAGATGAATGATAGCTTATTATCCTTCTGATACAGGAACCATTTTGGTGCCATGATCATAGTTCATAAGGATGTTCATGAGGTTTAACGACAGGAGAGGTTTAGAATGGTCGTCAGGAGTGCGAGTCAGCACTTTCCCTATTATCAAATCTGGAGAATAAAACCAGAGGTATTATAGACCTTTTAAGTCTCCTTGTAGCTGGGCGCTTGATCTTGCTGCTAAGCTATCCATCATGTCAGATTCCAACAAATGGTCACAAGGGTCGGCACAGGAGTCAGGTTTGAAAGTTCAGCAAGAGCTTGAAATACATTTCTATTTTCTTGAAGCTCCTCAATCAACAAGTAGGGAGAAGCCATGTCGTGTTGTAGAGAAAGCCAATTTCAAGGTGTAGGCCTGTGATTTTGCTGGCACTAGACTAATAGAGAAAGCCACTGTCCCAATGTAATAAGATGGCGTGTCAGCCCAAACCGTGCCTCACTTAAATGGGAAGAGAAGAGTATTAGGGATAGCAGCAGAGGTCTAGAGCCTTGATCAAGCAGGGACTAACCTCTAGTTCTATTTTATCCCAGCCATTCCAGATTACTCCTACATTCAAATAGCCTTTCTTAGTCGTTACGGCCGAGATAGTCCACAAGTGATGTACTCGTGACGGTTGTGCGTGGCCTGATTTTTAAATCGTTGGAATGTTATTAAAACTTGTAACAAGTACAACAACAAAATAAACTTTGATACGTAAATTAATAAACCCTAATTATTTACTTCAATATCTAAATCTAATGAATATTTTTGTGGAAAAAAATCTAGTCAATATTTAAACTGATTTTATAACATTTTTGTTTCAAATTTATATTCTCATTATGTATTTCAAAAGAACGAGAACCCTTTGACTTGAAAAGACACACAACATAATACTCCGAATATTTCGTCCCAAAATATTTTAACAACAGAAAAGATTTTTTGTTTAAAAAGAGTTGTAAACACTTTCACAAAAGGGAACACTGGAAAAACAAAGAGAGAGAGAGAGACATGGCCAGTGGAGGAGAAGCGACCTTCTCTGCGGCGGCGGCAAGAGGTACAGGTGGCAAACTGAAGCGGCAAACCGCGAGGAGACATACGACAACGACGCCGTATTCTCGACCTCCTCAGAACCAAGTACAACGGAGTAGGCCGTGGATCTCGAGAATCGTCGATCCTGCTTACCGAGTTATCTCCAGCGGCGCTACGAAACTACTTCCTTACTTCTTCTCCAGTGCTGCCTCTGCTCCTGCTCTTAGAGCTCCAGAAGATGAAGAAGATCAAGGTTTTCTAGATTCGTATAAGGCTCTCTCTTCCTGCGAATTTTTTTAATTGATTATATGTTAACTTAATTATATGATTGTAGTTCTGTAACTCAGCTTCCTTGGTGTACGAGTATCTAGGGTTTTGTTGAATTTGTTTAGTTGCTAGGAAGTTAGAAGACGTGATAATCACGAGGATTAATTGATGGTGGGTGAAGGCTTTTACTGTTTGCGTTAGGGTTTAGTAACAAGCTCTTTGTGTGTTATGAATGTAGGTACTGACTATACGATTTAGTCTAGAGAGATGAATTGTCCCTGCTTCTAGTTGTCTAATTTTAGTGTTTTGGATATCGTTCATATGAGTGGACTTAACATTTGGCCTCTTTTTTCTTTCTACTAGATGAGTTGCAGGATGATTCACTGGAGAATGATTCCAGCGGTGTAACACCAAGTTCAAATGTAAGCGTCTTTTCTTAGTCTCTGATTGGGAAAAACACCGCTTTGGCTTAAGCTGATTTTGTGATTTGCAATAGACACTTCATTGTCCTCTTTATATTTTTTTGAGAAACTTTGCAGAAACAGAAGTCAGCATCAGTTGAAGAGGGAGGTACTAGTAGGACAGTAAACATCAAAGAAAGCAATTTCAATACGAGTGCACAAGCAATAAGCAACGGAGCAAAAAATGGTGTTGATGCGATCTCGGAGCTTGAGAGGCTAATGGAAGGAAAAACGTTTTCACGGTATGTTATTTATTATCATGTATGTACGTTAGTTGCATATCAAATGATGCTTGATGGAAACTTGCTTCCTTTTGCTTATTATTTTGTTAATGCTTATAGTTATGTCTAAGTCATAAGATTCTTATTGAGCGTCTGCTTATCTTTCTTTGCAGTTCTGTTTTGTACTTTGTTTACTTAGGCGACTTTTACATTGACATATTTAATCTCTATCCAGGGCCGAAACTGATCGTCTTATAGAGATAATAAGTTCAAGGGCTATTGATCTGCCTCAAGTCAAGAGAGAAGAGAAAATGGAGATCCCTCTGAGGGAAGTAGCGAAGAAAAATGTGAGTTTTCTTGATCAGAAAGAAGATACCATTGGTGACAAGGATGCTAGTAACGATATTTGGGCTTCACCAATTGCACTTGCCAAGTCTGTAGTAAGTTTGTTTCTATCCTGCTTTTTTGGATGTTTAATGAAACTAGCAATTTACATGGTTTGCTCAGGCTCTTCCACTTTGCTCGAAAAGTTTGGAGTGTAGTTTGGCAGACTTTGAGATGAATTTGGATGTATCCACACGAATTTAGTCTCTTAACTCTGTGTGAGGTTGGATTATTTGTTAAATCATTTGATGGAAGAGCTATGTAATTTCACATATTTGCTTCATCGAAGAGTTTATTTCTTACCTCACTAGTTCTTATTTCTGTAATTATTAGTACACATACTTTTTCTCATTTGCTTTTTATAGACTTTTGAAGAAGCCAAACATGTGCGGGATGAAGCTGGTCTATCACCAGCAGAACTTGCTAAGGCATATATGGGAGGCCAGGCAACATCAAGTAGTTCCCAAGATTTTGTAGCAAGAAATGAAAAGAACTGTCTAGACCGGGGTATGCTTGTAGCAAATTCTTCAGGTGCATCACCATCATGCAAGCCTTCTGCTTGTTGGCCTGGTGTCAAGTTAAATGAGCAATCTGGTTTTGCAACTCCTCAAAGTCAACGAGACAACTTTGGGATCCGAAGTTTTCCAAGGACCCCATATCCTAGATCCATCCTTTCAGGTTCTAAGTCACAGGTGTGTAGAGTTTTTCGTAATACCTTTTTGCTGAAAGATTTTTTGGTATATTTGAACTGTTCCTTTTTATTTTGCTCAGCTGATGCAATTGCAAGACAATAGTAGCAAGCGTCTGAGCACCCTCCAGTCTCCCTCCCAAAGTGTGCAGACAAGATATGGCCAGGTAAACTCTCCCAGACGGCTATACAATTCTGCTTACCTGTAAAATTTATAACATATTGTGCACTTACTGTTTATTTTGTTAACTTTAAAGACAATTCTTAATGAAAATTACTGTATTCTTCCCGGATGTGTTGTTACCATTTTGCAAAACTTGATTCTAACTTAGAATCATCTATGCTGCCTTTTGAATCATTCTTGGATTCTTCTGTCTGCTGATTTCTTTTTCTTTTGTTGAAACCTGATAAGTTCTTTACTAATGTGCCCAGCTCAAACATAGCAAGGGAAGTGATGGTGGACTTTTTGGACCCAGTAGAAGATCTCGTCAGAGCGCCACCATGTCTCCTTATTCACGACCTTCCAGGGGTCGTTTCGAAAATTCTGCTAACATGAAGAGCTCTGAAGCAGGGGAATCAAGTAACCTATCTATGTCCCAGAAAACAACATATGGTAAGCATATAGGGTTGGAAGCTGGTACACCGACTGTTCCTAGACATTCTAGTCAGATTGCTAGGACGATATTGGATCACCTTGAACGGACCCAACCCACCCCGAAAGATAAATCTGCTGAGTTAAAACTTGCCACTTCTTGGAGATTTCCACAGTCCTCAAAAACTGTTGAACAAAGCATCTCGAACATCAACAATGTGAAAAAGGATGGCCCTGCCAAGGTGAATGGAGATATCCCTAAATTTTTCTCTCACAATCCACCAACTTCTGTGCCGAAACTATCTGAAGTTACCACCGGTGACATTCCAAATGCAATGGCCAGGACCGCTTCAGCATCAAATGGAATATTGAGTGGAAGTAGTAGTGGTACCACACTCCAGTATGAGTTAGGGAAGCCTAAGAGCTCTCTCTCCGGAAGCACACATGATAAGGTACATGTCTTCTTTTTCTCTAAGGTACATGTTAAGGGTTTCGATGATTTTGGTTTCTTTACTGTTAGGACCTCAATAATATACTTTAACTTAAGGATGTTAAATAAGCCTCGTGAATTTTTGAGTTTTGTGTGTTTGAAACTGAATTGCAGTTGTTTGCTTCTTCTCAAGACGGTGCAAAAGCTGTTTCCTATTCTTTTGGAGGCGAGACCGCTAATCTTCCCAAGCCACCATCCCATTCACTGGGAAATAACAAACGGTCACTTTCATCGATCTCAGTAGAGAAGCCTACTTACCAAAGATGGGCAGCCCCTTCGGGTTCAAACTCTAGCTTCACATTCCCTGTCTCTTCTTCATCTGATGGAGCAACATCATCAGAGCCTACAACTCCATCAATCATGCCATTCACAACAACTCCAAATGCTGGTGTTCCAAATACAAGTCAGCATGAAGCAACAAAAGATGATGAGATTCCTCAGTTTCGTTTCGGGGGTAACAGAAGAGGAGATGATGATAAGCTGCCTCTGGTCTTCGCCTTCCCCTCTGTGAGCGAAGAAGTGAACAATGAGGAGAAGTTGGGAGATATCAAGTTCACATTTGGGTCGAAAAAGGCAGAGAGAATATCGTTCAGCTCACCAGGAAGTGATGGTGTTTGCTGTTAAAAAACAAGGACGACGATGGTCTCTTTTTGTTTCTTTCTTTCCCTTTTGCAATCTTTTTGTATCACAGATTGTTTTATTTTTGTGCTTTGGGGAGTTAACTTTGTTCTTAGAAACATTAGTTTTGCTCTTTTAGTTGTATCATTTGATTTCTTTTGTGCTGATTTAAGAAGAAACATGAATTTTTTTTTAATCCGACTTTGTCCATAGATAAACGTGCCACGTCGGATCGTCAACGCTTTAATGACCACATTATTCTAGAAGAAGCAAAGTAAAGCTTCTGTTTTGTCTTTTTTTCTAGATGAACACTCGTGTGTGGTGGTGAGTGTTCCTCATCTCCCCCCTTCATTTTTTGTTTTTGTTTCTGTTTCAAGGGATTTGTTCTCTCCTCATGTGCTCGATTCATGCTGTAATTCAGGTTTTGCAGCCACAATGGAGAAAGAAGAAGACACGATTCATGTTTCATTTCAATCCCAACACAAAATTCGCTTTCTTTCTTCGCGCAATATCTTCTTCAGACAACAACGATGGCTCAGTTTCATCCTCCAGACAAAACAACGTATCATTATTATTCACCACCTTCTCTTATCTCTTGTATACAGTCTTAAAAATACATTGATGAATATCCTGGTTATGAACAGCGACAAATGGGTTATGATCCTTCAGAGGAATTGTTTGGTGTTGACTTCAAGCCCAGGTAACAACAACAACACATTACTTAACTCTCTTTTTTGTTTATCATGGAACTACCCTCCCGCTTTTGTTCTTCAGTTTGAAATATGTATTTTATTATTTACTTGCGTATCGTCAATCATTGAGGTTTTAGTGATGGTTTTGTTCAGGAATGTATCTGGTGACTCTCGTGAACCAAGGTCATGGTTTGGTCCCAACGGTCAGTACATTAGAGAGCTTCCTTGTCCTACCTGTAGAGGAAGAGGTTACACCTCATGCCCAGATTGTGGCATCGAGAGGGCAAGGCTGGATTGCCCTCAGTGCAAAGGAAAGGTATTCACAAAGTGTTAATTGCTTCTGAACAGGTTGCCTTCAAACTTGTGTAACAAAAAAAACTCTGTTCTTGTTATTGTAACTTTTGTGTAGGGCATTATGACTTGTCTGAGATGTTTAGGAGATTGTGTAATATGGGAAGAATCAATCGATGAACGACCTTGGGAGAAAGCTAGATCCAGGTAGTGTTGTAGTTCAAATAGCTGTTTTGACTATCCTGAGTTATTGTGAAGACTAATAAAAATGTCATGTTTTCACAGCTCTCCATTTCGAGTAAAGGAGGATGATGAGGTTGATAATTTGGAGATAAAGTTCAGTCCAAGGGGGAAGTCCAAGCGGATTTACCAGTCACCTCCTCCTGAAGTTGGACAGAAGATTAGCCGGTCTCTTAAAGTAAAGTTCCATATAAAACTTTCATGCTTTCCATGAGGAATTGTTGTTACTGACCAGAGATATGGTTTTAATAGAGTCTCAATGCCAAGACTGGACTGTTTAGTAACAGAATGAAGATTATACATCGCGATCCTGTGCTTCATGCTCAAAGGGTAGCTTCAATTAAGGTCTGTGATCAACTCTCATTTGGTTTTATACACTAAATGTAGCAGCTTTTGATATTTCCCTTCTTGAATTGTGATTTAGAAAGCTAAAGGAACACCAGCTGCTAGGAAGCATGCATCCGAAACCATGAAAACCTTTTTTAGTAACCCTGAAAACCGTGAACAGAGGAGCTTATCCATGAAAGGTAAATCTTAGTTTCTTGGTATAACTTTAGAGATTAGCTCAATTTATTACCAACTAATGTGAAATGTTGAGCAAGATTTCACCTTAGGTTAGCATTGGAACTGAACATTCTGGTAATGTCAGATATCATATTTGCTTAAATGAATATAAAACAAAGGTTTTAAGTATTATATATCAGTTTTTTTGCGCAAGAGGTGGCCATGAATCGGTAAAGAATCATTTTCTGTCCTTATTGGTTCAGGAATTAAGTTTTACTGCAAGAACTGCGGACAGGAAGGCCATAGGCGTCATTACTGTCCCGAACTGGACAGTAAGGCAGACAGAAGATTTAGATGTCGAGTTTGTGGAGGGAAAGGCCACAATCGAAGAACCTGTCCTAAGTCGAAATCAATGGTCACTAAAGGAATTTCTACAAGGTATCACCGATGTGGGATATGCGGTGAGAGCGGTCACAACAGTAGAACATGCCAGAAGCTGACTAGAGTGAAAACCACTGACACTGAGGGTGGTGGTGGTGACGAAGGTGTTGGTAAGAGAGTGTATGCTTGTGGGTTCTGCAAGAAAAAAGGACATAATGTAAGAACCTGTCCAAGTCAAGGAGTTTCAGAAGTGATTCTTGCTTAGAGCAAGAATGTTCTTGATCATTTTTTCTTTTGTTAGACTTGGTTAGACTTAACCAGATATCGGAATTTTTTGGTTATTTTGGATTTTTAAGTAAACAAGCATTAGATAATTTGGGATTTTCAGTTTAAATATCTGGTAATTCAGATTGTTCGGAGAAATATTAAGTATTCAAATTAATTTTTTTTATGAGTATTTGGTATTAGAGTGGAAAACATCTGTAACACCCATCTCCTCCTCTCTTTAGAACGGTGTGCTACTACCGGTAAAATACCAAATTAAACCGAGTTATTCAAAAGCGAATAAAATAGTGAAACATTTATTTAAAATAAAATCCAAAAATACAACTTTTAATTAAATGTTTTACTATTTTATTCGCTTTTGAATAACTCGATTTAATTCTGTATTTTACCGGTAATAGCACACCGTTCTCAAAAGAGGAGGAGATTGGTGTTACAATTTGGTATCAGAGTCGAACCCGACGAGTATGGAGTTAGTGAGGGCTCACATTAACAAGAGTAACGATCTTGGGGCGCAATAGGGACGTTGCGTTCTTTGAGAGAGGGTGAATTGTAACATCCCGGTTTGTGGTATATGAAAAGGCTTAAGAGAAATGGTTTGGCTATCTATGTCACCAAAGTGCACTTACTTTTTCAGGAGTGCATTTAGATAGAACTCCAGAGTTAAGCGTGCTTGAGCTGGAGTAGTCAAAGGATGGGTGACCTATCGGGAAGTAATTTGCGATACCGTGTAAGTGAGGCCAAAGCACGGGAAAAGGTCGGATGGTGATTGCAGGGTCAGTAAACATGGCTCTAGAGCCTTGGAAAATTAACGGACCGACCGTTGGAACGGGATGGACCCACGGGCCGAGAGAGCGGGCGTGGATGACCCATTAGCCATGGGCGGTCGGGGTGTTACAACATCTTTGTGGTATCGAATACTACTAACATAGTGAGATGTTGGTATCGAATACTACTAACATGTTGAGATCCCGCGATTTCAGAAAAACAATGAAGGAACTAGTTTTGTATAATTCTTCACTTATTCGTTAAACTGTAAAACGTAAACCAATACAAAACCAAAAACCGGTTAAAGAACTGAAGGTTTAAACCGTAAATCCTCCATTATGCGTGTTGGTTTAGCAATCAAAAGACCACCCAATCGGAGAATAATATTTCCAAAAATTGATTGGAATTTTGAGTGAGAGAGAGATGGAGCAGCTGAAGACAATAGGGAGAGAGCTAGCGATGGGATCGCAAGGAGGTTTCGGCGAGTCGAAGGAGTTTCTCGATCTGGTCAAATCAATCGGAGAGGCCCGATCCAAAGCCGAGGAAGACCGAATCGTCCTCAGCGAGATCGACACACTGAAACGCAAGCTCCTCGAGCCAGACATCCCCAAGAGGAAGATGAAAGAGTACATTCTCCGCCTCGTCTACGTCGAGATGTTAGGTCACGACGCTTCTTTCGGTTACATCCACGCCGTTAAGATGACTCACGCCGACAGTCTCCTCCTCAAGCGCACTGGTTACTTGGCGGTTACGCTCTTCCTCGACGAGGATCACGATCTCATCATCCTCATCGTCAACACCATCCAGAAAGATCTCAGGTCCGATAACTATCTCGTTGTTTGCGCGGCGCTTAATGCGGTTTGTAGGTTGATCAATGAGGAGACGATACCGGCGGTTTTGCCTCAGGTGGTTGAGTTGCTTAGTCACCAGAAGGAAGGTGTGAGGAAGAAGGCGGTCATGGCTTTGCATAGGTTTCATCGCAAGTCTCCGTCTTCCGTTTCGCATTTGGTATCTAATTTCAGAAAGAGGCTGTGTGATAATGATCCTGGAGTGATGGGCGCCACGCTTTGTCCTCTCTTTGATCTCGTTAGTGAACATGTTGATTCCTATAAGGATTTGGTTAGTAGTTTCGTCAGCATTCTTAAGCAGGTCACTGAGAGGAGGTTGCCAAAGAGTTACGATTACCATCAAATGCCTGCACCCTTCATCCAGGTTCGGCGCCATATGTGTGTGTGTGTGTGTGTTTTCTCTTTAACCCTTACAATTGGTGATGATCAAATTTATGTCTTTTAGATCAAGTTGCTGAAGATAATGGCTCTGCTGGGTAGTGGTGATAAGAGTGCGAGTGAAATCATGTATATGGTCCTTGGAGATTTGTTCGGAAAGTGTGATTCGTCTACCAATATAGGAAATGCCATCCTTTATGAGTGTATTCGTTGTATCTCTTGTATAATTCCAAGCCCCAAACTGTTGGAAGCTGCTGCTGATGCTATCTCCAAGTTTTTGAAGGTTGGTCTTTCTGGGAGACATGTATGTGTTTATCTTATGACTCTTATCTAAATCCTGTGGTGACTATTTGTAGAGTGATAGTCACAATCTGAAGTACATGGGGATTGATGGTCTTGGCCGACTCATAAAAATAAGCCCTGACATTGCTGAGCAGCACCAACTTGCTGTGATAGATTGTTTGGAGGTGAGCTAATATAAAGGAAACTTCATTTAGTTGTTTTTTTTCTCATGTCAGCAGTCGTTTGTTTTTGGTGCCTGATGTTTTCCTTGTTACTTTTGACAGGATCCAGATGATACGCTAAAGAGGAAAACTTTTGAATTGTTGTACAAAATGACAAAGTCCTCTAATGTTGAAGTGATTGTAGACCGAATGATTGATTACATGATCAGTATCAATGACAATCATTACAAAACTGAGATAGCATCTCGTTGTGTTGAGTTGGCCGAACAATTCGCTCCAAGCAATCAATGGTTCATCCAGGTAGCAAGCCGACCTTCTCTTGGACACTGCCTACTTATATACTCTGTTTTGGGTGACAGAAATTTAAAATCACCATACTGCAGATCATGAACAAAGTCTTCGAGCATGCAGGAGATCTGGTAAATATTAAGGTGGCACATAATCTGATGCGTTTGATTGCTGAAGGATTCGGAGAGGACGATGACGATGCAGACAGCAAGCTTAGATTATCAGCTGTATGTTGTTCATTCCCTTTGTGTTCGTTCTGATTTCGTTTGGTTTTTCTAGTTTTGGTATCTCAAATGTTAATATTAAAGTGAGGAGTAACTCCGTTGGTTTAGATACTCTGTTTTTCTATTGTGCTTATGAATGTGTTTTTCTCGATGCAGGTAGAATCGTACCTGCAGATTATCAGCGAGCCAAAGCTCCCATCTCTGTTTCTTCAGGTTTATTTTGTTTTATGACCTCTCCGCTTGCCGTTTTTGCACATCAAATATATGCTTCTCAATTTTGGGTTTAATATCCAGGTCATTTCTTGGGTGTTGGGAGAATATGGCACAGCTGACGGGAAGTATTCTGCCTCCTATATCAGTGGAAAGCTGTGCGATGTGGCTGATGCATACTCAAGTGATGAAACTGTTAAGGTAGCTCGGCAACATTCAATATGATGCATCTAGAAACCGTTTCCTTCCTAGTTGTTTATCCTGTAGCTTCTTGTATGACTCGAGTTCTCTTTGAGATCTCCGTTCATGTTAGCTTCATAGGGACAACATAGAAGACTGAATGCAATGCAGATGTGACTAACGCATTACATGCTAACGCATTTATAGATGTCTGATCAAGGTTCTTTACTAGTACATGTACACATGAGGTGGTGATTTTACATCTTACCGCAGTCCGTTTTTACTGCTTGAAAAATGGTAATTGTTTTCTGTTCTTTTTGTAGGGATATGCTGTTACTGCACTGATGAAGATATATGCATTTGAAATTGCATCTGGGAGAAAGGTGGATGTTTTGCCAGAGGTCTGTATCTTTAGACGTTTCTGGAATCTAAAACACGATCTATATAGCCTGATGTGTCATGGACTGATTTGTTTATTAATGCAGTGCCAATCTTTGATCGAGGAGCTACTTGCTTCACATTCAACAGATCTGCAGCAACGTGCATATGAACTTCAGGCTCTCCTTTCTCTAGATGCACGTGCTGTGGAGAGTATACTACCTTTAGATGCTAGTTGCGAAGACATTGAGGTAACCTTTTCTCTTCATGCATGCCTTTGTAACGTGGATTTCCTGAATCTTACAGTCTTGTTATCTGAATTTAGGTTGACAAGGATCTTTCATTTCTCAATGGCTACATCCAACAAGCTATTGAGAGTGGAGCGCAACCTTATATCTCTGAGAGAGAGCGCTCTGGTATGTTGGAAACAACTGATTACCATTCCCAAGATCATCATGAAGTTCCATCTCATGCTCTTAGATTTGAAGCCTATGAACGTCCAAAGCCATCAGTGCCAACACAAGCTTCGACCGAGCTTGTTCCAGTACCCGAGCCTTCTTATTACAGCGAGGCACACCAGCCAGTTTCAACTTCTTCCGTGTCTGAACGAGAGTCATCAGAAATCAAGCTGCGACTGGATGGGGTTAAACAAAAATGGGGTAGACCCAGCTATCAGTCGTCCACATCCGCTTCTTCTACTCCTCCCCAAGCAGCAAATGGTACCAGTACTTACTCGGATGGTGGAGTTGGCTCATCTAGCTCAAAACCTCGAAGCAGTTATGAACCAAAGAAACCCGAGATCGATCCTGAGAAACAGAGACTCGCTGCATCCTTGTTTGGTGGATCATCATCGTCAAGATCTGATAGGAAGTCATCTTCTGGTGGTCACAAGCCCGCAAAAGGAACAGCTAACAAACTCCCCAAGGAAAATCCAATCCCTGTTCAGCCGCCACCAGACTTGCTCGACTTTGGCGAGCCAACTGCTACAAGTGTAACAGCAACGGATCCTTTTAAAGAGCTGGAAGGGCTTATGGATTCTTCGAGCCAAGATGGTGGTTCAACCGATGTGATGGGACTATACTCAGATCCAGCGCCTCTGACCACAACCACCAGCGTTGACTCTCTCTTATCAGAACTGTCTGATAGCTCCAAAGGAAACCCAGGCACATATCAGTCGCAAACCTCAAAAGGACCAAACTCAAAGGAGGCTCTCGAGAAAGATGCTCTTGTTAGACAAATGGGTGTGAACCCAACAAGTCAGAACCCTACACTGTTCAAAGATCTCCTTGGCTAGCCGAACCATTCTCCCAGTCAAAACCATCCATTGACTCACATCAACATCATCAACATCCCCACCTTCTTCCCATATTTTGTAAGGCGCTGTGGAGTTTGGGGATTAGTAACGTTTCTGATACAAGAACAGCTTTTTGTTGTATCTATGTTTCTCAATAGAAACTTTCAGTTTACAAAACACAGAGAGAAAGAGAGGTAAGTCACGTTTCGAGGTTTTGTTTTGTTTTCAATGGTTTCTCTTTTTATTTTGGAGTATCAGTGACGTACCGCCGTTGAGATTGAGCTTCTCTTGTTGTGTCTATAGAACATTTGTATTGTCTTTTTACTTCTTAGAGGTGTTTAATTTTTCTTTAAAAATACACTTCGTTTCAGAATAAAGATTAAGTGTAGCATTATTTTTCTTTTTACAGATGCGTACTACTCTGTATATGGGGTTAATAATTATTCAGTTTTACATAAATAACTTTATAAATAGAGTAATAAAAATCTTACAAACCAAATATAATCATATTATCCATCTTAATTTTCCCACATTTGGGAATTATTCTTTATGGAATTCATCTCGAATTGGGTTAAACATCTAATGTATTGATTATGGTATCTAAACGCAATGGATAGACTCTAAGGAAGGCATAATCGATTTGTGGGATCGTCAACTTATCAACCTGTTGTATGCACAGCCTCATGATCATGTCTTTGAGAGCTATAGATATGATGGTGAACAAAGAGCTACAAGAGAAACCTGTGTTTGGTCCTCCCATTGGTAATGGTATCAGAGTATTCTTCCGTAGACACCTTTATTGCAAAAACATGTGAACAAATCAACTTTGATTTTCAGATTTGTCAGAGAGAATAAGTAGCGTGTGAAGCTTAAAAGTTAAAACCAATCAAACTCCCATGAGTTCTCAAGCAAAGCAAAAACTGGATTTCTTTTGTTGTGATCGACTTAGCTAATCACTCTGTTTTTTTTCTCTGTTATTACCACACAGGCTGAGCGGTAATTCTCGTCCTTCAAGGATGTAAAAGTCATCAAGTTTCTTTAACAGAAAATACATTTGTTGGATTCTCTAATAATGCAAGTTGTAAAAGCGTTAAATAATTTGAGATTTTCAGTTTAAATATGGGGGTATCAGTTTAAATATGGGGGTAATTCAGATTGTTCGGAGAAATAAAAGTAATCGAATAACTTTTTTTTTTTGAGTATTTGGTAATTGGTATCAGAGTGGAAAACATATCTGTGGTATTGAATACTACTAACATGTTGAGATTCTGCTGATTTCATAAAACAATGAAGGAACTAGTTATGTGCAAGTCAATCATGTTGAATGGTAGTAATTTTGGACCATAATTCGATTTATAAATAATTTTTTTTTAGAAATTAAATATAATTAATACTTGTAGGTATATAATTTTATTCTAAAACGTGGTTATTAATTTGAATCTTTGTTGGGTTCACTTTTTGGATTCCAAAAATATAGAATCCATTCGAAAATTTGGTTCAGTTTTTGTCCTTTTTTTTCCTATTTGGTACAGCTTGGTTCTTTGATTCTGAAAAATATACTATCTTATATTGAGATTCATATAATTTTATTTCATAATTATAAAAATAAACTCATGCTTTTTTTTTTCTAAGCGTGGATTAAAATTTTGCTTAAGTATTTTATTACAAATTTATAGAATGATATTTATTTTTAAAAGTGAAGTTCATTAAACCATATTTTTAAAACCAAAATTTTAATTTGTAAATGATATATCAAATATTTTATTCAAATTTCTGTTATTTCGAAACATTAATAGTTCATCATTGTTAAAAAAAAAATTCGAAAAGGATCATTGTTAAATTTTGATTTTTCATGTCATGGGAACACTTAAGATCCCAAACATCTTTAGTATTTATACTATATCATTGCATGATGCATTAAAACAAAAACAAAAATCATACTTTTTAATTTATCTTCTTCAGTTGTTCTAGTTTCATGCAACTAATCATTTTTCCGGCAACTAATATAATTTGCACCAAATTATATATAAAGGTTCCTTTAAATCTTGCGCGCTCTACTCAATCTCCTTTTCTCGCTCTCGTCTCTTTCACTTATCTTTATCTTCTCCAAGAATCATTTCAAGAATCGTTCTTGATTCTGTAAATGACAGTTCCTCATGTTCTTACCTTCGCTAATGACGAAAAACGTAAGGTATCCCTACGTAAATTGAAGAATATTGAGGAGATCGAAGGTCCATAGTAATTTCATGTTCTTTCTTAGAACCGTATCAGACTCATGACAGGATCCTGGAATGCACAGAACGTTTCATGAGCAGGGAAGTGATCGTGAATCATCTATTGGATCGATTTCAAACCTAACCTAATTGGACCAACACATGTAAACTGAATTCATTTTTCACGAAGGAAAACTGTTGGCTTATTGGAATGTTTGTGTTGTAGTTTTCGATAAACTTGAGTGTGAGAATTCAGATCACTAGCTTCTAATATGCCTCCTCGAGATGATGGCTATTTGAGCGTCAATCTTGGAATGTGGACAATGTTTGGGCAAAAATCGATGGAGCGACTTTGGGATGGATCGATGTGGATCAGATTGGACTGCGTGGATTGACTCGCAAGAGAGAGCAAACTGAGGACCAAGTGGAGCTAATGAGATTCAAGACACTACTGATGACATTCAAGAAAGCAGAGAACATTGTGATTACAGCAATGATTGCAGACATGATGCTTACTCTCTGAAAGTCTCAGTTTAAAAACATTATATTCATTCTTTCACATGCAATCACAACTATGTATCTTATTAAGGTGTTTAGAGCTTTGATACAAGAGAAATACCCTATCATCTCAACCAGTGGCTTATATCACTACAGCACCAATCTCTGCTTTGAGATTTTCCATTACCTATACAAGAGAAAACAATCAGAATGTCTTCGCTACATTAACCCTTGAACAAAGTATACAATCCAACCCAACTATTATCTTTTAAATGATCTTAAAAATACCCCAAGTCATCTTCCAACTTCGTCAGGGCAGAATCAGAAGAAAGCGCCATTGTTAACCAGACATATTCTCATGCAAAACTGAGCTTCACATTTCACTTTGGCTTGGTAGTGTACTGTAGAAAATGAAAAAAAAACATAGATCCATAAGCCACAACAGGGAATATAGAAAGATTTTCTGTATATACGCAGCCTCATTTGTCTTCTTTCGTAGTTGATCCTTTCTAAGTTATCACTTCTGTGCGCTTCAGATTTAAACAAACATATAGAACTAACCAAAACACACTAACATCACGAACAATTGTATACCGGAGAGAACAAGCATGCTACGCAAGACATGATGATGCTCAAGGACATTTCACTCTCTACACCAGATATGTAGAGAAGGTTCTGTAACACATTAAAAAAAGCCTAAGAAGAAAACTCTTGTTCACCACACAAACTCAAATCAACAGTTTGAGCCAAAATCATACTACACACCTTTACTCACCACTGAGGTAAGTAAATAAGGTTCTTTTTATGTGCCTTGGGTAAGGTAAGTAACACAAAATAATAAAACACTTGCTAACACAAACCAAAAAATTCAATATGCATTTCTCTGAAGCTATGACCATAAGAAGAGAGATTCAATCTGCATATTTGATTTGAAACTGAAACCCCAAAAATCTAATTAGAACGTTTTAGGTAATCAATGTTGGTCGTCCACCAGAAGATAACTAAATCGAAATCAAAATAGATAAGCGAAACAGGAAACATCAATTCAATCAACGCAATTCAGCCAGATAATTTCGAGAACGGACTGACAATGGGAAGAGACTAACCCTCGGCTTCGGCGATTGTGGAGAGTCTGAATCTGTTTCTGATGAGATCGTCCATATGGAGTTGTGTTCAAATACCGGTCTCCTGCGGTCATGGCGAAAACAAAGAGATAGGCTCAGGGGCGAACTTTAGGAATTTTTTGTATTGGGTGCATAACTTATAAATTGACAAAATTACAATCAAAGGTGGGGTATTAATGGGTGCATATAGCTGAATCGTAATGAATTTACATACTAAATTTCAAAATTTTGATAATTCTATGGGTGCACATGCCCCCTTAGTTTTGGCCTGCCTTCGCCCCGGCTAGGCTTCGCCTGTGTTGGGGGCTTTACGCGGGAAAACAAAATAACTAAAGGCAGCTTGTTAGTTTGACAAGAAAAACTTTCAAACGATAAATTGTTGAATCTGTAACGATTAATCCATGTACAGTCTACTTATGTCGCAAATATTACAACAAAATACACTAACCTTTGACCCTTTTAACCTTTTTTTTTCTATAACACTAGAGCATTTTTAACTCATCGCTAAAATATATTTATATTTTCAACTCACTTCTATATCTAGCATTTTCTGTATTTACAGTAATAAATATCATTTTCTATTTGGAAAAATATAAAATGAAGTTGTTCTTGTTCTGTGTTTATAATCTTGTATCTTTTTAAAAGGAAATATAAAAGTGGAGTGAAGATGTTCTTATCATTATGCAATTCCTCTACATTTGTTGTTTACTTTTACCATTATTCTTATCAGGATGATACATGTAGTCTGAACAAGAAACAATGATCAAAAGACAAAAGTAAATAGTCACGTTTTCTTACTTGATCAACGTGTAGGGATGGACAATAGTTTACGCGCTAAAAATAACAAGCATTTTTTCTGGAAAAAGAGACACTAAGCAGGCAAATATTGACCAAAGGTGAAGGTGGTGATAATATCCATATGAATTTATTCAACAACTACCAAACACGTATACGCGTCTTCACGTATCTTGCGTTAATGACCCCTAGAAAACCTCCCATTGTCTTTTATAAATACAACTCTCTCCTTTGAGACTTTCTGAACCATAACAAACAAAAATATCAAAAAGGGTCGTAAACACTTTGTTAACAAAAAAAATACTTATCTTTTAAGACAACGTTTATCAAGTTATCGACCAAGAAAAGGAAAAAAAAGGGGTGACCTGAGTTTTTTCAACACAACACAAGGAATGGCCCGATTTTTCAAAACTGTGACATGTATGTTTTTGGTTTTAGCTGCGGTTGTTTTCGCAGAGGACTATGATGTTGGTGATGATACCGAATGGGCGAGACCTAGCGATCCTAAGTTCTATGATACATGGGCTGCCGGTAAAACGTTCCGTGTAGGCGACGAGCTTGGTGAGTTTGATATGTCTTTGTTTTCTATTTTTGTTGAATAGATTTTTCACTTTCCACCGGATAGTCCATATTTTTATATATTATTAGGCGTAGGTTTTGTATATTGTCACGGTCATTTATTTATTTTTATTTCAACTTAAATATTTCCTTTAGAAAAATGATAATGGAACCATGTTTCTTTGGAAGATCATCAACAGTGTTCTAAAATTGTTAGTGTACTTAGCTCTTTTTTTTTTTTTTTTGAACAAATGTGTACTTAGCTCTTAAACGTATATCTTGTCGCCAATTTGAATATGAAGGAAAGGAATTTTCTAAACCAATATTTTAGAATATCAGTCTAAATAGCGCCCAAACACCCACTTAGGACTAAACCATTAAAAAACATTTATCGATCTCAAAAGTATTCACTAGTAATTTAGTTCATCAAATATTCCTCGTTTGTAAACCGTTATTTTTCTAGAAAATCATAGGATATTTCGACTAGGACATCAACCAACATTGAAAGGCGCCGACTATGAGCGTCATTTTCAATTGCTAAATTAATAACAAGTTTTTTGTATATAATTATTACAGAATTTGATTTCACCGCTGGGAGGCATGATGTGGCTATTGTAACAAAAGATGCATATGAGAATTGCGTGAAAGAGAAACCTCTCAGCGCCATGATGACTCCTCCGGTCAAAATTGTGCTAAACACAACAGGACCACAATACTACATCTGCACCTTCGGTGACCATTGCCGCTTTGGTCAAAAACTTTCCATCAACGTAGTTGGTGCTGGTGGTGCTACCACCCCAGCTGCTGGAGGAACCACTCCCACCACCCCAGGAGCCGGGACTACTACTACTACAACACCTAAGGCTGGAAGTGCCGCTTCCACATTAGGTGGTGCCTCTATTTTGGTGGCCTTTGTTTCTGCTTTTGTTGCTCTCTTTTGAGTTAGATTCGATCGATCGGAGTACTGAGTATGTGTTTGTTTTAGCTTGGTATACGTACGTACGTAGTTTAACAATCATGCATTTTCTTTATGGGAATAAAACTCGTCTTCATTCAGGTCATTGTAGAGACATATGATAGCTAGGTTATATAAATTTAAGATTGATTTTCGTTTTTCACATCATCGATATATATCTTATTATTTCATGGAAAGATGTGTCATCTTCTTGATCCAGGTTTTAACAACTTTGCCTTCTAAATATATCAATCACTCACGAATCTGAAACATTAACTGATTGTGAACTCAAGTTTATAAATTTTATTGAACATATATACACGTTCGACTTTTTCAATACCAATGTGGCTCTCTCTCGTAAATCTCTCATAAACCATTAGTCATGGATAATAACAGGAAGATAATTTCTTAATATATATGATTTTAGTGTTATCTAATAAACGCTTAAACGTTGATTAAACGTTTTAGGCGTTATACTTACGCCCGATTGTTCTCTGTTTAGCGAGAATATCACATAAACGGTTGTTCTGTAAAAAAAAAATCACATAAACAGGTCTATATAGCACACAAGTAGTATTACCTACTACGTACGTAAGACCAGAAACTCGCACAAGACTTTGACACGTGTCCGATTGACGTGAATCAGAAAACCATTAACAAGCAATTGCATTTTTCCCTAATAATTTAAGCATGATAACTTCCAACGGTTATAACAAAGTCTTGGTAATTTCAGTGCTTCTTTACTTTTGTAGTTTCTTTCTTATCCAACTTCAAATCAATTTATTTCACTCACTTCTTTGCCAACATGATATCTTCATATTTCAAATAATTTAATATGTTTGATTAATATAGTGTAGCTACGATATTCGATAAGGCCTATATATGACTTAGAGTTCTTGAAATAGCAAGTCTTGAAATAACCAAAGTAAAGAACCTGTTAAAAAAGTAGTTCTAATTTCTACTGAGCTCTTGGCTTTCAATCTACAATCTACAATAATTCTCTTGCTTCCAATTTATATATGGTGAGTTACTTCGTTAGACAGATAGAAAAATGGAATGCAAAATGGTTTATATGAAAAATTGTATAACTTCGTCTCCTTTTCCAGTTTGAAATTAATCCTAATCTACATTTCATCTAAAAAAAACATACTAAGGAAGAGACCAGTGGTTAGAAACAGCAGTTTAACCTATAGAGACAGAAATGATCAAATCAAATGAAAGCAATAAACATCAATCACAGGCAAAGAGTGTTAAAGCAAATGAACTAATTATGTTTCAACTTAATTTTTACGTTACTTCAAAGTTTTTTTTTTGCTAGTGTAAAAAGGAGGGAGAATAGAGTTGGCTATGTGACTAAGTGTAATAAGAGAGACAAAAGCAAGCAGTCCATTACTGTGTTATCACGAAAGTAGCTTTGTTTTCCATCCCAAACTGTAAAAAGTCTCTCTTCACCTATAGATTAATGAAACACGTTCTCTCTCTTTCTCATCAATGTTCCTTTGAGACCAATGCTCCTCCTTTTCTTCTCCATATAAACCACATATCCTCTCCTACATATCCTAACAAAGTAACAATCTCTCATAGCAAACCCTAAAACTGAGAAAAGAGAGCTAAAGAGAGAGAGAAAGATGGGAAGAGGAAAGATAGAGATAAAGAGGATAGAGAACGTAAACAACAGAGTGGTGACGTTCTCAAAGAGAAGGAATGGGTTGGTGAAGAAGGCGAAAGAGATCACAGTTCTCTGCGATGCCAAAGTTGCTCTCATAGTCTTTGGAAGTAATGGTAAAATGACTGATTATTGTTGTCCTTCCATGGATCTTGGTGCTATGTTGGACCAATACCAAAAGTTATCTGGCAAGAAACTATGGGATGCTAAGCATGAGGTATTCCTTCTCTTTTTGATTTTTTTCTCTCTTTAATCTAAAGTTTCTTAGTCTTAAAAAAATTCTATGGCCATCAATTTCTTTGCCGAAAACATGTCAGAAGGCCCTTGAATCAGAACCCTAGATACAGATCTACTCTAGTGTTTTGTCTCAAGAACAAATATTCTGTGCTAAATATTATGAAACGGGGTTATTTAATTTGATTTTCCTAAAATATGTCAAAAAGGAAAACCTCTCGAACCCTAGATGCAGATCTACAAAGTTTCCTTTGTGTGCTTAGCCTTCCAAGCCTCTTTATTGATTCTCTTGTACTCAACAAGACATGGAGCCACAAAACATGGAAGTTATTCTTTTTTTTTCCATTGTTTTTTTTTTCTTTTATTCATGCTTAATTTTTAAGATCTTGATTATATTGTGGCGTATATATCTAAATGTATTCACCAACTGTGTTTTGAAACCACAAAGACAATCTTGAGAGAGCTAGTACTTAGATCTATGAGTAATTCCTTTCATAGGTTATAAGATTAGTCAGAGGAAATTTGAGATGTGATATAAATACTAATCTCTGAACAGTTTACTGATTTTACATGAGTGAGAGAACACTGGGAAATCCTTTTGAATTACTCTTTATAACGATTGATCTTAATCCAGATATTATTAATTAGTTCTGACAATCATAAGTTTAGTTCTAACAAACAGGATATATCTTTATAAAGTAATCAACATACAGAGGGTTGTATACCATTTAAGTTACTGTCTAGTAGAGTATATAGGTGTGTACGTATCTGTATACTTTTTGCATCTTGCATATCACTCAGTATTTATATGTTGTGCAAAAACATGAAAGACTTTTCGATAACCAGATCTGTTTCTTCAATATTTGTTTCCAACATATATTCATATTTAGTGTTTATGTAAGTGGTTTTTTTTTTGGTGCGACTAAAATTTTGAAAACAAGTTTGCTCATCTAATACATATAAGCTGAATAATTTTGGTGTTCAGAACCTCAGCAATGAGATTGATAGGATCAAAAAGGAGAATGATAGCTTACAACTGGAGCTCAGGTCAATCTCCACCCTTCATACTGCCATATACTTAATTAGACAAGTATATACAAGACAGTTGAATAAAATAAACTTTTAAATATCAACATGAATGATAAAATGCATGAAATTGTATATACAGGCATTTGAAAGGGGAAGATATACAGTCTCTCAACTTAAAAAACTTGATGGCTGTAGAGCATGCCGTTGAACATGGCCTCGACCAAGTCCGAGACCATCAGGCATGTATGCATGCATACACATGCATACACACGCATATTTTCTATATATAGATATACACAATCAAAATTCACAATTAACTCTTAACTTGATTTGCTTTGCACAGATGGAGTTCCTTATGTCAAAGAGGAGAAACGTGAGCATATAACCTATTTTATTTACTATTGGGATTTCAAATTGAAATATCATGTTTTGTGGCAGGAGAAAATGATGCTGGAGGAGAATCAGCAACTCAATTTCCAGCTGGTATGTATAAATGATAGTCATTTATATTCATTAAGCCCTTGAGCATACGATTTGGCCGTTTGAAACTATATATTGGTATGTTAAAGTGTGCTTGAGATATATGGATATGGTTTGGAAATTGCAGCAACAGCAGGAGATGGCAATAGCTAGCAACGAAAGAGGAATGATGATGAGAGATCATGATGCGCAATTTGGATATAGAGTTCAACCGATTCAGCCAAATCTTCAGGAGAAGATTATGTCTTTGGTTATCGATTGATCATATTTGAGATTAGCAATCTCATGACCAATCTACTATCTATCTCATGGTTCTTTAAATAGTCTTTATAATTGTGTGTCCTTCCGATGTCGAGCCACATAATACTCTTTATCCTACTTTTTTTTTACTTAAGCTTTATATGTGTGTTGCTTGCTTCTGAACTCTATCATCTATGTATTGGTTGTGTTGTATTCTTCAACGTTTTAACCTAGTAATTGCTTGTGTTAAATTAATGATCCCTATTGAATTATAATCGCGGTTTAATTATGAGGGATTTTTTAAAGATATAGTGGGAATTTACGCTGTATTATGTGATTAGGATTCGAGGGACTTTGGGTGCTTTTTTTTGTAACTGTTCATAATCCTCATATTTTTCGGTGGACTTTGGGTGCTTCATATTGAAAATATTACACTGTAAGACACTTTCAAGTTATTTATAACACTCAGAGGCAGTTTGTTATACCAACACACTTTTTTCTAACTAATCATTTTATTCTCGTCACTCTTTAACTAAGGGGTTGATTGGTAGAGCATTAGCATAAGCATTATGCTCTCTATTATCCAATCAACATTTGGCAAATAAACATTTAGAAAAGCATTTACCAAATGCAAATGCTCTCCAAATGCTCTTTGCTCAATGCTCTCATATAGAGCTTTTGGGAGAGCATTTGCATATAGAAAATATAAAACTTAATAATATTTATATATAATTAATTTATTTTGTTTAAAAATATAAACAATATTTTTATAATTAAATATAAATTTATATTTTAAAAAAATAAAAATAAAAATAAAAATTATAATTAATTATTTTTAAAAGAACAATATTTCACATTTAAAATATAATATAATTTATATAATTACATATATCATTCATTATTTTTAATAAAAAACATAACATAATATAATTTATATATTATCGATATAAACATATTATTTAGACACTAATAAGTAAATTATATATTAACTTTTATGATAATTTTATATATGAGTAATTTAGTGCTCTGCCAATAAATAAATAATAATAATTTATAAATAAATTATAATTAATTTATTTATTTATTGAATAATAATTATAATTTAATAATAATTAATTAAATTATAACTATAATTTTATATATGAGGAATATGTTATATCCAAAAAAAATTAATATTTTTAAAAAAATTAATTTTTAAATATATTTTACATAATGAAAATTAATTATTTTAATAAAATTATATATTATTAATATATATTATATATATTATTTTAAAAGAAATATATTATTTTACTAACTATTATGACAATTTTAAAATTGTATACTGTTAATGCTCTGCCAATCACTTTATTGAAAAATTTAATGAAAGCATACAGCTTCTGTAGCATACTGCTTCTGCAGCATACTGCTACTGCTTTATCATCTGCTGTACCAATCGAGGCCTAAACAACTGAAAGCCTAAACTATTATATTATGGGGAATTAACCTCCACCACATATTTTTCTCACTTCCCAAAACATTTTTTTATTCTTTTTTCTCTTTCTTTGTTCTTATCTTCTTCTCTTTTCTTTTTATAGTTACACAAAACTATTAAAACTATTGATAAATTACTTTTTGTAAATCTCAAATTTGAAGAGATAGAGATCCATGATTTTTTTCAAAAAAAAAAGAGATTCATGGTTACAACATCATCATACTGTCTACAAGCATTTCTTCTGTCATAACAATACCACCTATGTCTCCATCTCATTTTTGCCTCCTTCTCGTCGTCGCCTTCACCGCATCCTTCTCGTCGTCTCTTTCTCATCGTTGCTTTCATCGTCTCCTTCTTGTTCTCGTCGTCACTTATGGCTCGTCGCTTTCATCTCCTCCATCTCGCCGCCTTCCTTCGTTGCAAAAGCTCGATGAGCAACAATGGTCAGTTTTAATTTTATTGCACATCTGACCCCTACACATTTGAATATATTCATTTCTGACATATGTGTTTTTGATTTGCAAATATATCTTTTCAANCAATGGTCAGTTTTAATTTTATTGCACATCTGACCCCTACACATTTGAATATATTCATTTCTGACATATGTGTTTTTGATTTGCAAATATATCTTTTCAAATTAATTTCACACTTTTTAATTCTACACACCATATTTTTCATAATTAAATTTACTTATTTTTTTACATTTGTTCAGTCAATTCATACACATTTTTTTTTGTTTTATCTTCACATGAAGAATTCATGAGGATGGACAGTATGCAAGGAAGAAAGATTGAACACCCTTTTGTACATGTGGATATGTAAACCGATGTACAACCAGATCGCACACACCCTTTTGTACAGAATATGTAAAACGATGTACACATATATATCACTAAAACATTGTACTTGTGGAAATTTTAAATGAGATTTACACTTTTACTAGTATATAATCTTCTCAACTCCGCAACATCCAAATTAAAATGAATGAGATCGCATCTATATATGATTTAAGTAATATATGACATGGTTCAAGACGTGTATAGCATAAATATATGTACACATTACCATAATATCACGCTACCTAATTGGATAATTTTGCTAGTTTCAAAATGTGTACGACCATATAATGTCCACGTGTACACACAAATTTTATCTCATGTACAAGGATTCGCTTGTATAATATTGTCCATGTACAAGTACAAATTTCATCGTCTCCTTCTTGTTCTCGTCGTCACTTATGGCTCGTCGCTTTCATCTCCTCCATCTCGCCGCCTTCCTTCGTTGCAAAAGCTCGATGAGCAACAATGGTCAGTTTTAATTTTATTGCACATCTGACCCCTACACATTTGAATATATTCATTTCTGACATATGTGTTTTTGATTTGCAAATATATCTTTTCAANCAATGGTCAGTTTTAATTTTATTGCACATCTGACCCCTACACATTTGAATATATTCATTTCTGACATATGTGTTTTTGATTTGCAAATATATCTTTTCAAATTAATTTCACACTTTTTAATTCTACACACCATATTTTTCATAATTAAATTTACTTATTTTTTTACATTTGTTCAGTCAATTCATACACATTTTTTTTTTGTTTTATCTTCACATGAAGAATTCATGAGGATGGACAGTATGCAAGGAAGAAAGATTGAACACCCTTTTGTACATGTGGATATGTAAACCGATGTACAACCAGATCGCACACACCCTTTTGTACAGAATATGTAAAACGATGTACACATATATATCACTAAAACATTGTACTTGTGGAAATTTTAAATGAGATTTACACTTTTACTAGTATATAATCTTCTCAACTCCGCAACAACCAAATTAAAATGAATGAGATCTCATCTATATATGATTTAAGTAATATATGACATGGTTCAAGACGTGTACTTTGACTTAGAAGTGAGATAGCATAAATATATGTACACATTACCATAATATCACGCTGCCTAATTGGATAATTTTGCTAGTTTCAAAATGTGTACGACCATATAATGTCCACGTGTACACACAAATTTTATCTCATGTACAAGGATTCGCTTGTATAATATTGTCCATGTATGTACCGATGCATAGACATCAACATATAAGATCAATTTTTGTTTTTGAGCAAGAATAACAAACAACATGTGTGTACACTTTGTGACGTGTACACATGTAGAAATTTGAACAAATTAGATGTGTAAGACAAATAGACAGGTTATTTTGTGTACACTTTGTAATGTGTACACATGTACATCGACAATGGACCAATATATGTAAAGAAGTTATACACATATATGTGGATTGATGGTTACTTACTAAAATAATTCTAAAATACTTAATAAATAGATCAAGTCAAAGTGAAAATGGTGTACATAACAATAGGTGTACATGATTTTGTATTGTGCCAAAATAAGAACATGATTTTGTATTTCATTAATATCTAATAATTTTTAGCTTTACTTTTAGTTCATTTAATATATTTTCAATGTATTTAAGAATTAATTATGTGTATATATTGCTCAATTTCAGTAACAGAGACTTGTAGTTTCTAACTAGTTAATTTTTAGCTTAATCAAAGAGACAATTGATTTTATACACCATAGGTGTACATATTATTTTGTGTGTTATGCTTACTGTAATGATTTTTAGTTTTTATTTTAGTCCATTTAATTTATTTTCTAATCCATTTAATTTTGTGTATATATTGCTCAAATTCATAAAATTAAAATTAAAGAAATATTGGAAAACGTTAAGGATCAAAAATGCACAACTAATAAGTTTTGGGTTTAAAAAAAAATTATACAAAACATTAAAGACCAAAAGTGCAAAAAGCTTAAAAGTGGCCATTGATATTCTCAAGGTTCTACAGTGTCGTGACGGTGAAAGAGATGAAGTAATCACACTGGGAATATTGTTGAAACGCAAGGGAAGAGATGACAAGATGAATCAACGTGTCGGAGGAGATGACAAAAAGACTACGACATATCTGAGATTTGGCAAAGTATTTGAAGATAAGAAATTTTTACACAGATCTGAGTTTCTGTTCAAGTGACGATTGTCCAACTTCTGCATCTTCATTTTCTTTAATCATTAAAACTATTGTAGCAGAGGGAGAAAAGTTCAAAACCATATATATCAACATATTGTTCAGTCGGCGACCACTCAATTTCTTCATCTTCATCTGTTTAATCTTTAAAACAATTATAATAGAAAGAGAGAGAAAACTGTTTTTATGTAACAAAGAAAGAGAAGAAAAATAAAATTAAAAAATGTAAACCATTTAGTTTCAAGAATACACGTGGTCAGAAAATAGTTAGGATAGTTAGCTTGTAGTTTTAATAAAGTACCTTAGGAGCAATAAGTGCTCTAGAGTGTAATAAAAAACTTGAAACTGCCCTACAATGAAAATAACTCCTTCATATTCTGGCTAGCCTTAACACTCTGCCTGTGATTTCATGTTTGTTGCTTTCATTTGTTTTGATCATATCTGCTTCTCTCTTGATAGCTTACAGATATTTATGTAGTTTGCAATGGATATAAGATATTTATGTAAACTTGTTTATGCAAATAAGATAATACTCTATCTGTTTCAATTTAGTTGTCATTGTAGACTAAAATTTTTGTTTTAAAATAAGTGTCATTTTATAATTTCAACAAAATATTTTTGATTTTATCTACTATTATATTTTTAGATAAATATATTTCTAAAAATATGTAAAATTAAATATATTTTTTATTATGTATATAAAAACTTAAAACAACAGATAAATTGAAACATAGAGAACACTAGTTTCTGGCAGCCTCTTATCCTCATGCATGAGGCCATGAGGGTGTGCGAATCCATTGGGTCCAAGTGGGACAATTATCTAACTTATTTTCTCATTAAAAAAGCACAAGTTGATTTGACTGTGAGCAAATCATTCGTTGCAAGCGAATCATGCACCGCCGAATATTTCATTTTCTGTATTTTATATATCTACATACAGAAGTTGCAAACAAATAACCAACCGAAAGAAACATCAAATTATTAATTTCGTGTAGTGCTCTCTCTCTTTTAATTGAATAGAATGACGTTTCTAGTTTCTCATGGAACTTTAGTGGGGCCCATGCGACCGCACAACATCGAGATTGTTGAAGCAAGTTGAACTGCGAAGATAATTGAGCCACTTGTACGAAGCTTCTGTCAATTACAGTTTTCGGTTCTACAATTGGTGGTTTATAAATTTAAATCGATTTATCGGCATAGGTGTTAATCTCATTCTTCACAATGTCAAATGCTTAAATCCATTAACATATCCAGCTGCAAACGCGTTACAATTTACAAGTAAACACATCTATCTAGTTTTAGATTTTTAGTTGAAGAAAAATATTTAGATTTTTCTTGTGATAATGATATTGATAATCCGCTGACACGATGACACATAATACGTTCGTGCGAAAATATCTTTAATCCTTAAAAAAAAAAAAAAAAATCTTTGAGTCTCCCGAGTTTCGTCAAGATGCGGACCAATGGGAACCTCTCTTTTAACCCGATGTGTTTACAGCATATATCCTACGTGGCAACCTCATCTTTCCTTTTTAACTTGTCAACGGACAGATCTAACTTTTTAAATCTTTAATTACAGAACCTGAGAGCGAAACTTTGACGAAGCTCTCGTACCTTCCTAAACCTGAAAAGATAAGAAAATCACCTAAATGGTTAAAATCATTTTTCTCTTCAATAATTGTGAATATACAAAAGCAAAGAGAATTAATATACGTCTTTGTAAATACGAAAAGAAATCAGAAGATGCGTGTTAAACGAGTATTAACTTTTAATAAAATAAAATAAAAATAAAATATACGGTGGAATCGGATAAATAGTTAAGAGATTCCGAGAAACTTGAAAAAATAACTCAAAGCAGCAACGAAGAAAAAAAAGAGAAAACAAAAAAAAAATGGCGTCAAAGGGGTGTTTCAATGGAATCCACAATATAAAAAGGGTTCATCCTCTGTTTCACTCTCCCACATATCGATTCTCTTCTTCTTATTCATCATCTTCTCTTTCATTGAAATCAAAACCTCAAGCTCGCATTCTCTCATCAAAGCTTCGTCTGTCTTCTGGTATTGCATCTTCACCTTCTCTCTCTTATATTCACTATTTAGATTCCACGTCTAACAACTTTTTTCTCGATACTCCATGTCTTGGATATATCAGGCATTGTTCTTCATCTTCTCGACGGTTTCATTTCTATTCACATAAGGTAACGTTTCTCTTTAGATCTGATCTATTTAGAACTCTAGATCTGTGTCTGATAATAGAAACTCTTTTGTTTTTTCTTAAAAAATTGAATATTTTAATCCATTTGATATATACAGAGAAGCGACGCGGCGAGGAGTTACATAGAAGAAGAGATGACGATTAAACCGGCGGTTCGGGTTTCCGATGGGAATCTAATCATCAAAAACCGTACGATTCTAACCGGTTTACCAGACAATGTCATCACGACGTCAGCATCCGAAGCCGGACCGGTCGAAGGAGTCTTCCTCGGAGCTGTATTCGACACGGAACAGAGTAACCACATCGTACCGATCGGTACGCTTCAAAATTCCCGGTTCATGGCTTGTTTCCGGTTCAAACTCTGGTGGATGGCCCAAAGAATGGGCGAAATGGGCCGAGACATCCCTCTAGAGACTCAGTTTCTATTAACCGAATCAAACGACGGGTCCCACCTAGAACCTAACGGCGACCAGAAACTCTACACCGTCTTCTTACCGTTAATAGAAGGCTCGTTCCGTTCGTGTCTACAAGGAAACGTTAACGACGAGGTGGAGCTCTGTTTGGAGAGCGGAGACGCGGATACCAAAACGTCGTCGTTTACCCACTCTTTATATATTCACGCCGGCACTGATCCGTTTAAAACTATAACGGAAGCTATCCACGCCGTTAAGTTACATCTCAAGAGTTTCCGTCAACGTCACGAAAAGAAGCTCCCAGGGATCGTTGACTACTTCGGGTGGTGCACATGGGACGCGTTTTACCAAGACGTTACTCAAGAAGGCGTGGAAGAAGGGCTCAAGTCTCTAACCGCCGGAGACACGCCGCCGAAGTTCGTCATCATCGACGACGGTTGGCAATCCGTCGAGAACGATGAGAACCCGGTCGAGACGAACCCGGTTTACCGGTTAACCGGGATAAAGGAGAACGTGAAGTTCAAGAACAAGGAAGAAGGGATCAAGAACATAGTGGAGATAGCTAAAAACAAACACGGTCTGAAATACGTTTACGTGTGGCATGCAATAACGGGTTATTGGGGCGGGGTACGACCCGGGGAGGAATACGGGTCTTCCATGAAGTATCCGATGGTGTCGAAAGGTGTGGTGGAGAATGAACCGACGTGGAAGAGTGATGTTATGGCGGTTCAAGGGTTGGGTTTGGTTAACCCGAAGAATGTGTTTAGATTCTATAATGAGCTTCATAGTTACTTGGCTGCTGCTGGTGTGGATGGTGTGAAGGTGGATGTGCAGTGTATATTGGAGACTTTGGGTGGTGGTTTAGGTGGTCGTGTGGAGTTGACACGTCAGTATCATCAAGCTCTTGACTCCTCTGTTGCTAAGAACTTCCCTGATAATGGTTGCATTGCTTGTATGAGTCATAACACAGATGCTCTCTACTGGTTAGTATTTTCACTGTCTTTTACTCTTTCCGGTTTTTAATAGATTAATGTTATAGAATTAGGCACATAATTTCTTGGGTTAATTCGATGAATAACTATATTGGGGTAATCATTAGATTTGTAGTAACAGGGTATGGAGAGATAGGAAGAAAAAGGAGAGAGAGAGGGATCAATATGATTAGTTGGTGAAATATAGTTCTTTTTTTTTTTGGTTATAGGATCAAATTTCTCAAACAAAATATTATTAATTATTCATTTAACCATAATTAACATAATTTTGTCATATAATACAAAAAGTAATAAATTTTTCACTGAAAAATAAAAAAAAATCTCTAAAATCATAAAGAATTAAAAACTGAGGGGTTATTCAAAATAGTAAAGTTCTTATAGAGAGTAAAGTTTTAGAATTATGTACACAAATTAAGAAATAAAAAACGTTTTAACATTTTTTATTCAAAATATTATTAATTATTCATTTAACCATAATTCATAAAACAAATTGTATAATAGAACTTAGCATATGATAAAAATTAATAAATTTTGCAATGAAAATTGACAATGTTATATAATTTGGAACAAAAAAAATTAAAAACATCACATATTAAAAAAAGACTGAGTATTAATTTGTGTGTTTTGATTTGAGTATTTATTTATTTGAATTTGATCGATGGTGATGCAGCTCCAAGCAAGCAGCTGTGATTAGAGCATCAGATGATTTCTACCCACGTGATCCGGTGTCACACACCATCCACATTGCCTCGGTTGCATACAACAGTGTCTTCTTGGGAGAGTTTATGCTGCCTGACTGGGACATGTTCCACTCCGTGCACCCTGCTGCAGAGTATCATGCCTCCGCTAGGGCCATTAGTGGTGGACCTATCTACGTTAGGTGCACATCTCTCAAAACATCCATTACTTATTGCAAACAAACTCACACTGTTTACTTATTAGTTTGTCTCTCTGTGTTCTTGATTAACAGTGATGCTCCTGGAAAACACAACTTTGATCTTCTAAGAAAGCTTGTGTTGCCTGATGGTTCCATCCTTCGTGCTAGATTGCCTGGTAGACCAACCGTTGATTGTTTGTTCACAGATCCTACTCGTGATGGTGTCAGGTAATAAGCAATTTGGCCTATAAAGATGAGTTTGTGTTTGCTCATTTTCTTACTTGTGCACTGTTTGGTTTCAGCTTGCTTAAGATATGGAACATGAACAAATACACTGGAGTTCTTGGCGTGTATAACTGTCAAGGAGCAGCTTGGAGTAGCACAGAAAGAAAAAACACATTCCACCAGACAGGCACTGATAGCATCACTGGCTCCATTCGTGGTCGTGATGTGCATTTGATCTCTGAGGCCTCCACTGATCCAGCGACATGGAATGGAGACTGTGCTGTTTACTCACAGAGCAGAGGTGAACTCAGCGTTATGCCATACAACGTGTCTCTACCTATCTCGTTGAAGATCCGTGAGCATGAGATCTTCACAGTGAGCCCTATTAGTCATCTGACTAACGATGGTGTCTCATTTGCTCCGCTTGGTCTTGTGAACATGTACAACTCGGGAGGAGCTGTCGAGGGACTTGGATATGATGGTGAGGAGATGAAAGTGGTGATGGAAGTTAAAGGATGTGGTAAGTTTGGAGCTTACTCATCGGTGAAGCCTAGTAGATGCGTTGTTGAGTCAAGTGAGATAGCATTTGACTATGATGTCTCCTCTGGTTTGGTCACTTTTGAGTTGGGCAAGATGCCTTCGGAGACCACAAGATTACATGTGGTTGAAGTTCAGTTCTAAAAAATATTAGCTTGCAAGAATGATTCAAACAATATTCATTACATGTAAACGGTTTGGTAATTGTTGTAGCTACTTTTGGTGTTGTATTGGTGTATTCAATATAATTACTGGAGTAATTTATTTTTTCAATAAGTTTAAGATGATTTTAGGTAAATTCAGAATTTATTTTAATTTTAGTTAAACCACTTCAAAATTTCTAAAACCATGAAATTTGAATTAATAAAAAAACTGAGAAATTGCATTATAACACTCTAAAGTAACTAACAAAAGTTATAAAATTTACAGTTAAATTTTTTCAATAACAGTAAATTTTGCAGTAATTTATCAAATCACAAGTTCAATAACTATAGATGGCAATCATCGATCTGGACCGTGGGTATAACCCTACCCGTAAATAACTGTTGCGGAACGGTATTGGGACGAGGTTATTGACAATAACACTGTTTAAAAAATAATCTAAATTCATATTTAAATAACAGTTATCTGTCATTTAAATGTGTGCCTTTTTGTTGTATACCAATATTTTATCCCTAAAGAATCTTAAGAAAAGAGTATGTAGCATCACAATTGCAACCTAATGTTTATCCTTCTCAACCAGACAGAGTGAAGAAGCATCCTAAGCATGTCAAACGGTTGAGACGGTCTATTGAGAACGAAATGTCTCTGTACCTGCATGACCCTTCTTTGCAACACCAAGTAGCGTCTCCACGACACGTTCTTTAATATGGTTTTAATCTCCGGGATCTTCTCAGAGGGGATATGAATGGTGAACTTACTCCAATCAAGAACGTCTGAGAAGGGCAATGCGTAGTGATCAGAGATGATGACTGGGACGCAACCTAAGTTAATGGATGCAACGATTCTTGGGCTAGCCACTTCGTAGCCACTAGGACAGAGACAGAACCTTGCCTTGGACATGAGCTTGAAGTAGTCTTGGTTTTTGGGTAAGTACTCGTGGACTTGGACTTCCTGGTCTTTGTCTTTCCAATGCTCTAATAGAATCTTGCGGATGTAACCGTGTGAGCCGCCTGCGAAGAAAGCAAGGGTTGGTCGGTCATGGCCGGAAGAGCTGGATAAGCGAGGTGGTCCTAGTTGCCCCACGGGGATTTTGATCTCCGGGATTGAGACATCTCGTTGGGGCATGAAACCTTCTGATGTGTTGGCGTTGCATAGGACTCTTATCATGTTTTTCAACATCTCCGGGTTCGATCCCGAGACGTCTGGTGCCTGCAAGACATCTCACAAGTGCTACGTTATAATCCAAACTCCGCCCTTAGTTAAATTGCCAGAATACGATTAACCTTGGGATTTGAAATCACTACTTATATACCTGATATTGACTATAATGCACAAGAACATTCTGTAGTCTTAGTAAGAGGCTGGGGAATCATTCATTACTAACAAAATATAATGTCACATTTTTATCTCATTTCAATTATTATTCATGCATATAGAGAGAGTGAAAGAAAACGAACCCAATCATGGCAAGAAACGAAGAAATGGTCAGCTCCTAGGCTTCTATTCCAATAAGGATACTTGTGAGCCACGACATTGACGTAGTCAAGAAACACATTGTGAAGTTGTTCTCTAGAGTAGGTCACGAGCGGCTGGTATAGGTAATGAACAATGTTGGTGACGCTGACGGGGATGAGGAAGGTGTGAGCCTCGTCCGGGTGGGTAGCAGCGAATGGGCTCCTACCTCTCACGATCTCGTCCATGAACTGGCCTTCTATGCCATATATGCCGTTCAATGGACCCGTGTGCACTAATGGTATCTCTCCTTCTCTATATACCCATACTTTAAATTTCTTCTCCATCTCTATATGGCTTCTGCATAATTTCATAAAGAAATTTTTAGTTGGCTTGGGTTGAACTAGTTCGTAGAAAAAAATAAAAAAAGTTATTCTTAAGTAACAATACTTATTTGTAGTCTAAAATACTTCAAATTATCAATCAGGTTTGGAATTTTTTTAGAAGGATAACTCAGAATTAAATGAATAATAAAACAAAATAAAAGATAGATAGATGGAATACAAATCCCAAAGCAGGCTTTAAGTGTGTGCTACGTTTCTTTACCCGCCGGTTATTGTGACTGATCATAGTATTTCACAGATACATTGACTAGATAGTAGTATTAAACCATGAAGTAAAACCGTATACTATATGAAAACCATGAAGTAACCATATATATATGTGTTACAAAAAATAAAAATAAAAACCATATATATATAAAACTAGCCATTTGGCCTAAAATTTACATTTATCAACCAAATATCATATGGTGTTTACGTAATTACTTATGAAGGTTTAAGTTGCATCCGGATTTGATGAAACCTTCATTTTGGTATCGAGTTTTTGGTATTTACTGTATACATTACCTTTACTTATGTTTATATAAGAAAACAAACGTGTTTACTTCAAAAGAAGATGTATATCCATTAATATGGATAGTTAATATAGATCAATCTCGAGTCTACCGAGATGTGGAGATTTAAGCGACGATGATGAATTCAAATGATACTCAATCGCTTCATTTCCCAATACAAACGAGTAAATACACCAAGAATATCGAATTTGTACGATTTCGTATAGAAAATCAACTTCTATGAATATTTTGGTTATGAACTGTTACAAGGAATGATTTTTTTTGTAAACTGAATTTATCACATCAATGTAAATTTTGAATTTATCTTCTGAAAGTCAAATGAGAACTAATTAAGGAGCTAAACATGTGTCAACAAATTAAATGAAAGTTCATGGTGTTATCGTATTAATAATGAAACTAGAGTTTCACCCGCACATCCGTGCGGGTATATTTTTTATTTTATAAATATATAACTAAATTTTTTTAATATATGATTTATATTTTAGTTTTAATTATAATCATATCTAATAACGAAATAAAGAAATACTTATTTTATAAAAAAATATATTTAAAATTTTTGGTAATATCTTGTTAGATTTTTTCAACAGATTTTGTTATATTTAAATTTATTTATTATTAATGTTCTTATTAGTTATTAAGATATTGTGAAAATCATATATATTTGACTGGTTAATGTAACAATAAAATATGTAACAATAAAATATGTCAATTAAGTAATTAATAACATGGTTCAACATGACTTCTAAATAGTAGATAAATTTGGTACTTCTCTTTTAATAGAGAAGATGGTATTGAACACTTGCGATGTGTTCAAACAAAAAATTGAATACTTGTGAATACGCTTGATCTTATAATATTTGAAAATATAGAATTAAATGAAAAGAGTAAAAGGACAATTATTTATAATTGAAACTGTTAAAGTATCAAATATCAAAATCATAATGTATCTTTGAAAATATATTTTTTTAATTATTTCCTAGTATTAAATCAAAAAACTTTTGGTTGAGAATGAACTTTAAAAGTGGAAAAAAATGAAAGAGGAAAGAAAAGAAGAAACGGAGACAGGAAGGAATAAAACTTACTGATGAAATGCATAAGCGTTTCTGTAAACGGCTCCATGAGGAACAAATGTTTCTTCATTCTCCGATGCATACTTCTTCGACCTCACGGCCTCATGTATAGCCGCTCTTGATTTCGCTAAACCCTCCTCTATTCCATTCCTCGTCTTTTCTTTCTTATCACAACAAATCATATAGTTTCAAGATAAATCCAAAAAGGACTTGTATTATATATAAAAAAAGGAGTCCAACTCCATCACAGCAACACCATATATATTATACCTTTTCAGCACTCGGAATTAATGTGAAGTTTGATGAATGACTGCTAAAGTTCATGGATAGGAACGGTGAAGGAGACATTGCCAGAGATGTAGCATCCACGAAAGAAGAGAGAGTACTGTTGGAGTTTAGGTTTGGAGAAGACTGATGTTGATAAAAGAGGAGAAGGACAAGAAGAAGAAGAGGAGTTGGTGCTAGAGAGAATCTCATTGAAACAAAATCTGATTGTTTCATATTTTTTCTTTCTGGTTTACTAGTTTCTTAGGATAAGAGGATGGTAAGTATATAACACCTTTGGGGCATGCATGTATATTTATGAGGGGAAGAAAATATGTTTTCTTCCTCCAATAGTATTATTTTATTTAATTCTTTAGAAATTACTCTTAAATACTAATTAGAGAAATCCAATTCACTTAATTGACTTACAAATAAAATCATTTAATGTTCAATATAAGTTTTTGGTCGAAAAAATAAAATCATTTAAGGAGAAGATAAAGTGAAATTGAATTGGAAACAAATCAAACTAGGGGGAAACAAAAGGAAGACTAGTCTGTAACAATGTATTAATTTGTATTGATTGCATCGGAAAATGCTTACCGAATGTGAAATTAAACTTAATCTTTTTATAGATTAGATTCCGCGTTTGGCAGTGGCTACTGTTAACACTAATCATGGCCCTAAGTTTTGTAGCATGCTTAACTTTTGGGTCCATTTTAGACCTTTTTCTATCAACAAAGGGATTTCTAGTTTAGTCCCGTGCCAAAAAATAAAACGAAAAACCTATGTAACCATGATCAAACTGGTTCGTCTGATATTCAAATATGAATTGGTTAAGCAGCGGTTTTAAACTGACACAAATTTTCAAAAATTAAGCATGCTAAATTTACGCTTAAACTATCAATGTGGATTTGACAGTTTGACAAAATGCATGCACCAAATAGGGCTGGGCAAACAAACCGAATCCGAAAATTCGAATCGAATCTGACCCGATAAAAAAGAATCTGAATCGATTCGAACCCGACATAAGTACCGAATGCATCTTATTTTATGGTATTTCGGATTATGGGTTTTACCCGAACCGAACCCGAATTTAAATGGATATCCGAAAGAACCCGAAACTTTAACAATTACAGAAAAAATTTGTACCATATCCAATCTAAATTTCTAATATATATATGTTTCTAACCCAATTAATATATTATTTAATACCTACAACAATTAGGTATTATATAAATAATTAACTCAAATAGTTAGTCTAATATATATTGTTATTTGGTTAATATTAATGTTTATGACTGACATTACATTTAAAGTTAAGTTATGAATAAATTTGTTTTGATGTTTAAATAATGTTGTTTTTAAAAAAGTTTAAATATATTTCTTAGAATTGTTAGTTGTTAATTTTAATTTTTTATGTTTCATTATGTATAATTATCGTTCATACAATGCTTTGGTTTCTCATTAATCACGATATGTTTAGTGGTGTCACATATAGTTCAATGACAAATCTTATATGGGTGATAGACGAGTTTCACAATATTATTTTGAAAGAGAACAATATGGTTTGTAGAAGTTAAATAGAGAAATCTAATAAAATAATTGAAAATATTGTGAGTTTAGTTGAGTATAAATTAGTATTTTTTAGAACCGATAACCCGATTAGTATCTGAAACCAAAACTATTCTGGGTTCAACCGGATCTTGGACATGTTACTAAATTCGAACCGAATCCGACTAAACCCGAACCGAATCTGACTCGAATTTTTATAATATCCGAATAGGACTGAAATTCATGAATCCGAAAAACCCAATATAATATCGCAATAGGACTGAAATTCATGAATCCGAAAACCCAAAACCAGAATGAACCCAAACCGAAACCCGATTAGGACCCCGATTGCTCAGTCCTAACACCAAGTATCATGCGAGACCAATACAATATGTGGCTTCCGAAACTTGAAAAGGGTTTGGTTCATAGCATAGTATGCTAATGCTATGAAGAAGAGAGCGAGGACTAAAATATCCTCCAAGTGCACGGTGAGGACTCTATACTACATTGAGTAAGATAAACTTTATAATATACACTTTTCTAATTGTGTAAAAAAGCTTAACCAACACTTACTCGAAATTTCAATTGGCTCACAAAATTTTCATAAACTTAACTCTCATCGGATTGAATATATCATTTTAAATACTTTTCAGTGACAAATATTTGATTTATGAAAACCATATTCAATAAAATAGGACAAATGCCATTACAATTCAATTTAAAAACGAATGGAATTATTACAATTTTCCCCACGTGATTTTTTTTTTATCATCAAAAGAATTACAAAAATAAATATGGTTTAACAACCAACGTGGTCACGCCAATCCAAGAACAAGAGAGCAGCTGCATAGTGAGACAAAGCACCCAACAAAACAAACACATGGAAGATCTGATGACTATGCCCCACACGATCAAACCATCCCGGTTTAAGCCTCTCAGGCACTCTCCCTACGTAGAACCCTGTCCCAACAAGATAAAACACTGCCATACCCAGCTCGTACAAGAGCGTCACGTTCCTTTGCGGGTTTTCCCAGTTGACCACAAGCGCATGGATAGCTGGCACGATCCCGAAGAGCCCCATGGAAGCAAAGAGCAAAGCGCGAAAACCTCGGTACTTGGGAGAGGAAAGTGATGGAGTAAAGAGTGTGATGATCGTGAAGATTCCCATAGAGGTGATGGCCGCTAGGTAGATGAAGTACCAACGAGGAGTGCATTGGAAGATGTAGTAGATTGGTGGGAAGAAAGATGTGATGATCATGGCGGTGATACCGGCATAGTCTATGCGGAGGAGGAAGATGTTAAGGTTATGGGAGTGGCAGCAGAAGAGGTGGCAAATGCTGCTCGAGAGTAGGCAGAACATTGAGCCTCCTAAGAAGACGAAGAATGGCCATCTTGCTGCATTCCCTGGACTCTTTGCATCCTATACAATCATCAATGGTAATAACATCATTACCTTTCACTTAAAAATTCTTCTATTTTTTTGAAAACTAATATCAAAAACATGTTATAGTCTATGATGTATCGAACTCTAATTCATTTCTAATATTTTTTCGAAAGATCTTATCATTGAGTTGAATTCTAATCTAAGAACTGCATTATGTTAACCTGCTTAAAATATACTCATAAGTACATATATATATATATTTACATATGTATATAAATCAATAATTTGCATATGTGATAGTTTCATAGGAACGTTATCGTAATTTATCATTTCGATTTTACGCTGATATTTGATAGCTAGAGAAATCACAGCTAAATTTGTCCAACAAAAAAAAAAAGAGAAATCACAGCTAATATATTATATTAATAATCATATCAAAACCAAAGAATTAAAATTACTCTGTGATAAATGCATTGATTTGAATGTTAATCTCTTTTTCGACAATTATAATGTTAATCAAAACCAAGTAGGTACATCTATTTCTACAATATACATCCCACTTGAATAATTTGAAAAGTTAATATAGTGGTTGTATATAAGCTTAGTTCAAAAAAAAAAAATTAGAGGTTGTATACTGAGATCCGGTCTGAACATCTGTGATAAATGCATTAGAGGTTGTATATTGTAAACAATTAAAGCACACTTACCACGGGGAAGAATTTATCGTGATGCATAATGTTGGCAACGGTTAGTCCAACAAATAAGATGAAACCAAGTAAATGTCTGTCAAGACAAAAACACATTCACTTCATCAGAAACCAAACAATAAACAAAACTTAAAATGAATTAAATAAATGTTGGTTAAAACATATAATACTAACGTCCAAACGTTGAGGGACTCATTGTGGAAACTGAAGATGCTGAAGAAAGCATCTCTAATGGACCACTCAGCTCTGTAATAATTCAATATATATTCGTTATCCTTCATGTATTCTGGTAGCTCACTAAACGACATTAACTCCCGTCGGTTTCTTGTCTTCTGCGGTTTCCTCTTCTTTCTTTTCTTGGTACGGTTGCTTTCGTCTCCAACGTGAACATCTCCTGTAGCAACTTTGCTATCGCACTTGCTGTTTCCGCAAGCCACACTTTCTGGCTCTTCTTTCTGATCATCTTGGTCCATGTATTAACTCTACTCTCTAGTGACGATTATATAAGACAACAGTACTTGTTTTATGATCCAAGATCAATGGAAAAGAGAAGACGGTGTGATAGAAGATCTGAGATTAGAGAAAATATATAAATGGAAAATAAATTATGTTATAAGTATTCATATTATGTTTGTATATGGAAGATGGGAGATGCAGAGAGCCAGCTGCACCATTTAAAGAAGAAACTTTAGTATGCCGGTAGGAGTTGGTGTCTTGTTTTCATTTAGTTGTTAGTTAGGTTATCAATAAATTCTTATTTTTATAATTGTTTTTTCTTTCTCCTTTTCGCATTTCATAGTATTTTTACAAGAAAGGTGGATTTTGTTTTACTATACTTCTACAAAAAAAAACAAAATTAATCTATATTATAATAGTTCACTTCTAAGGCTCCTAAAACTGTCCACGTCAGCAAGTTTGTGGGTCCCACATATTTAAATTCTAAAAACTTAAAATTTGTTTAAAATGAGTATGAACAATGAATATATTTTAGTCCAGTGGTATAAGGCATCTAATGAAGTCCACAAATGTGTGGGTTCAAACTGCGTAGCTGTTATGTATTTTAGTTTTTTTGTTTGAATTATTATCATATGATTTTTTAGTTTTAATGTTTTTTTTCCTCTAGACATATTGTTTCCTAACGTTTGACGAACTCAGACCAAAAAACAATTAAAAAGGATCAAAAAACGAACAGTCCAAAAAACAAAAACAAAATGAGTCCCACGTGGTACTATCATGTCCTAATATATATTTTCTGTTAGAACATATTTTCAAAAAATTATGTATGTGAAATAAAATAAAAAAACAAAATTTAAGTATTTTTTATTTATAAAATAACAATGTAATTTCTCTTCAATTTTTAATAGTTACTTTAATTTTATTTTTATCAGACTCCGGCGAATGGATTTCCACAGTCGATGACGCCGTAAATAAAAATGCCACATTATTCATGAACAAAATCCAAACTTACAAAAAAACATATCCAAACCTATCTATTGAAACCCAAACAACAAATATTAGCTTAAACTAAAGTTATTTTCAAATTGATAAATCGTTTAGTACAATTATAAATACTATAAATAAATAATTATATCAAGTTTTGACCTCCGATATAAAAACTATTTCCAACATAAAAAAATAAAAAACAAGATAGACACCTATTATTATACACTAGAAACTATATTATAATTTAGTTATTCCTATAAATCTTACTTCGCATATAAATAACATTTAACACATTATATATACAATATTTTCACTTTACACTCTTGCTACATTATTTCCATTTCATCCCTAAAAAAAACGAGTCTCACGTGGCACTATCATGTCCTAATATATATTTATGTTAGAACATATTTTCTAATGTATATTTTCAAAAAATTATGTATGTGAAATAAAATAAAACAACAAAATTAAGTATTTTTATTATTAATAAAATAACTATGTAATTTATCTTCAATTTTTAATAGTTAAGTTCATTTTTATCAGACTCCGGCGAATGAATTTCCACAGTCGATGACGCCATAAATAAAAATGTCATATTATTCATGAACAAAATCCAAACTTACAAACAAAACATATCCAAACCTATCTATTGAAACCCAAACAACAAATATTAGCTTAAATTAAAGTTATTTTCAAATTGATAAATCGTTTAGTACAAATATAAATACTATAAATAAAAATTATATCAATTTTTGACCTCTGATATAAAAACTATTTCTAACATAACCTATTATTATACACTAGAAACTATATTATAATTTCGTTATTCCTATAAACCTTACTTCACATATATATAATATTTAACACATTATATATATATAATATTTTCACTTTACACTCTTGCTACATTCTTTCCATTTCATCATTATTTGGTATTATTAGAATAACCCACTAAACGTCAAAGGTCAAGCTCTTCCTCTGGAAGATCTTTCAAGGAGCGTTACCAGTGGGAGAAAGGTTGACTGCTCGCCACATCAATGTTGATAACAAGTGCAAAAGGTGCAATGATCTCGAATCTACAAATCATCTTCTTCTTCACTGTGATTTCGCTCGAAAGGTTTGGGATTTAGCTCCTTTCAGCGTAAACTTTGATTCTAGAGGATTGGTAGATTTGACTGTAGATTGGCCGAGACTTTGTGGAATCGTCACGCTCCCCCCGGTGGGTTTGGGAGCGGGATCTCTTGTCCCTTGGATTCTGTGGAATATATGGATAGCGAGGAACAATCTGGTCTTCAACAACAAGGGATCATCCCCAGAGGAAACTTTATCGAAAGCTTTATCAATGGCGCGGGAATGGTTTTTCGCTCAGGAAAAATTAACCCCTCGTAAAGGCTTGAAGTCTCCACCGCTGAAGCCTCCTCCGGATACTACTGTCGTTGCTGCAGATGCTGCTTGGAGAGCAGACACCAACGCAGCGGGTTTAGGTTGGATAATCAAATCCCAACACTCTACTGTACGTTTTGGAGCTTTTTCAGGAGCAGTTAGATCTCCCCTCAGCGCTGAAGGTTTGGCTCTTCACTCAGCAGTTTTAAAATGCAAGGAATTGGGGCTCCAACGAGTTACTTTCGAGTCTGATTCAGCTCAGCTGATCTCAGCCCTCACTTCACACCCTGCTCACTTAGAGCTCTATGGGATTATTGCAGACATTCGACAATGGTCTGCGTCTTTTGATTTCTGTTCTTTTGTTTGGATCCCTCGTACGAGGAACAAAGATGCCGATTTGTTGGCTAAGCATGCTCTGTTTGCTGAAAACTCTGTTTTGAACCAGTTGGATGTTTGAAGTTTTAATGAAGCTGTGTTACAAAAAAAAAAAAAGAATAACCCACTAAACCAACAACCGAAAAAAACACAGGCAAACATCAATGATCTCTAACTCCGCGCTTGCGCGGGGGTATGCAACTAGTAGTTTAAATAGTGCTCTTTTATGTTGGCTTCATATTCAACAATAAATTATCTGTGAATTAGTTTACCTGACTTTCAATATTCGACTACCTGGAGTAACTATTATTTATAAGTTTTTTTTAGAAAGTAAACAATGATATGTAGTAGGATAACAACATAAACAAATTTACTTTTTGAACTGGCCGAGGATAAGTAGTTGGCAACAAAATAATGATTAGGAAACATACATGCGCGCAGCATTTTAACTCTTGTTTTTTAGTATTTCTAATTAGAACAAAAAAAAAAAAGAGCAGCTGGAAGTTGTTGCAAAAATGATTCTACATTTTCTAATGAAAATTGTTGCAACAAGTTAGTGTCATTTTCAGCTAGTTGCTACTAGAATGGATCACCTTTTAAGTGCCTTATTAAAATCTGGACCAAGACATTATAAAGTAGATGGCAAGCTTTTAGACATCTCTAAAGATTTTTTATTTTTATTTTTTTCTTTTAGTACAAAAAACTCTATTTAAACTTTGTAATTCATCTTTATATTCTTTTTCAAAATTGATGAATTTTATTATAGAGATAATATTTGTTTCAATGTATGTATATAATAGAATTCTCCTATTTCTAGGAGAAAATACAAAGCATTGCTATCGTATCTCTATATTAGAGCAAAAAATGAGAAAATCTATTGTAAATATATATATCAAATTAAATTTCATCTCTATAATAAAATGCATCTATTTTTAAAAAATATAGAGATGAATTAGAAATAGTCTAATAGAGATATGTTTGTTTCCATTATTTGATATTTTCCTCTAAAAGTATTTTAATATATTATGTTCATTTATAAACAATATATTTTATTTATGAAAGATAAAAAGATAATCCATTTATTTTATCTTTAAAGGATTGTTGTATAAATAAAAATGTGTGACTCTACTTTTTATTAAAATTTTGTATTTATTTAAAATACTTGTTTAATCATAATTATAAAAACTTAAAATTTAAGAGATCATTTTCAATATTAAAAATATACATTTATAAGAGATGATTTTTTATTTCTATAAATATAAAAATAACAATGTCGACTTCAGAAGAGGAATTAGTGGTCAATTAAATTAAATTGTCTTCGGTTAAAAATAAAAATAGTAATAAGTTAAAAAACAATATGAAAAACTAATAAAATATCATAAAATATAGCTTATATGAAAAAAAAATAACTAAAGGATTGTTAAAAATAGACGAAAATGTCTAAACACGAAATTATAGACTTTGACAAGGAACGGCTAATCAGCCGTCTAAGTTTCCCCAAAAGGCAACATCCTTGAAGCATCCCTACAGAACCAAATCAGGTTGAGAAGATAATGACATTAGCAAAGACTACTAGCTCAACATCTTTACTAACTGCCATGTGTTTGCCTAGTGAAATACCTCAAGGAATGTTTTTTTTTCATTGAACTTTTCTTTTAACAATTAATCACCGGAAGAATCTCTCTTTCTTTTTATTATTACAATACATGTTGCATAAATCAAGTAGATCCGGTGGGTGTCAAAAAGACAACCATATAAAGAGTTTGGTATTTCCGGCAGCTTATGTACGACCAAGTTATTAAGAAACCAAAAACAAACCAAACCATGTGGTCTATGGAAACAGATAGTAGTTCGCATTTGGTAATATGCGGTTTCAGTCATCGAGAAGCTCTAGTTTCTTCAGGGCATCACGAACATCAGAGTCCACGCCTGCGTGAACCACGTTGTTGCTCTCTAAGGAGATCACATCAGTGAGTGGATAGCTCCTGTTAGCATGCAAGGCGTTGCTTGCGCTGCACGACACCCCTTCCAGAACAACGCTCTTGTGAAGTCCTCCCAGCAATCCTTCGTAGTCTGTGTCACCTGATTCTCCCACGAACACCACCATTTTCGCCATGTCAATGCCCCACCGAACGAACAAGTACCTGGTTCACCGCAACTCATTCGTAAGAGCAATGCTCTAGAAATGGAAACCATAGTTACTTGTGAAACACGTTTTTGTACTTACCTTAGGGCTTGTATACGAGAAGCAAGCACCGGTATCACGTTTATTCTAGTGCCGTTTTGACTATAAACGACATGGCAACGCAAGGCCTGGATCCTCAGTAGCTTACGTAGCTCTCTCACTGGAGGCACCTGAGAATTAAAACCAAAAAACAAACGAACTTTTAACCTAAAAAGATTCTTATTAATGCTGCGTCTGATTTAAACTTTACCGCTGCAGGCTTTTTGACTGCAAAGGTGTAGCAGTAATCAGTTGAAAGATGTTCAGCAAGAGTGACAATCTGCTCATCATTTTCAGATCTTTTCTCGTTAACAGAAGATGCCCAACGGATCAAAGTCTTCCTCAGCCCTTCACCACCCCAGCGATATTCCACATGGGAATGGTAGTAAAAGTCAACAACGAAAGGACCATCTTCCGAGTTGACAGATGTGTAATACAGATCACTCCCGCTGTTGCATATGAAAGCGTCGAAGTCATTAGGGTTTAAGCCCCCTGACACCAAGAAAGATTGTATCTCAGAGATTGTTAGAGACGTTGACAATATGAATCCAACGGTTCCATCAGCTCTTTCCTTTTCAACTGCCTCTAGAATCCTTCTTGTAGCCTCTAATGTGTCTTTCTCACCATCATAATCAAGAGCAATCACAACAATAAACTTCCTTCTCCGAACCGCCGGGAATTTTCCAGAGTTGACCTCTGACTTCTCCAGTGATCCCATTTTGCGACTATCTTTACCTTTAGACCAGTTTAGAACGGCAGCTTCGATTTTGCTCTTCCTGTCCATGGAGCTAACGTCTTGGTTCATGGAACTATCGTTCCCACTTCCACCGTCAAATGAAAACCTCAAGTTCAAAGATATATCCTGTATATCTCTCAGAGAATCACCAGGGGACTCAGGTTCTGAGTTATCACCGTCGTCATCGCTTTGCCATTGTGGATGTCTTGGCTTGAAGCTGGTTATGCGAGACAGATATGTTTTACAATGCTCTGGCCAGGAGAATTGGTGAATGTTCTTCAACCCGTTTTGACGACACTTTGCCCATAGTTGCTTATCAGCAACAAGCTTGAGAAGAGCTTCAGAAATTGATTGCTGATCATGAGGATCCACAAGGAGGCCATTGTCTAGAACCTGGCGAAAATATTCAAGGTTATATATTAGAACAGACAAGAAGGTATGTAATAATCTTGAGGGTTTCAATGATTTATTGTAAGGATACATACCCGGTGTATATCTACAGGACCACCATTTTTTGTAGCTACCATGGGCAAACCATGGGCTGCAGCCTAGAAGGGAAAAACACACACACACACACATTTTACAACAAGAATGAGTCATCAAACAAATCCCATTTGATCGTAGAAGAAAAGGATACCTCAATCAGAGTAAGTCCAAACGGTTCAATGAAAGCTGGATTGATGAAAACACCCTGCAAAGAACATCCATTCACAAAATAAATCTACTAAAGAGAAGAGTCTAAAGAAGCATTCTAAGTAGTGTCAAACCGTTGGAATCAAACATGTGAAAGTATCATAATATGCAGCAGGTAACAATATTTGGAGACGCAATGTTTTTCTGTGAATGAAAAAAACTAACATATCAAGTGTTGGATGCCTTGTTTTCATGGTAAACAGCCAAAAAGAAGCTAAAGACGCAAATACATCTAATGATTTTGAATTAAGTAGCATGACATCGTTATAATAAACTGCCAAGAGTACCTTAGACTTTGCAGCTAGCCGATATATGTCGGGAACATCTGACTGTTTGTGATGTTTAGGGTATGCAACTTGGCCGTAGAGGTCATACTTGTCAATAAGCTTCAGAACAGAAAGCAGAACAGAAGAACTCGTGCTCGACATTTCATCAATCCCATCACGGTTACCCATAATAAGTGCCTACAAAACCAGAAATATGAAAGATGAGTAAAACAAAATGGTGATCAAAACAGGAACATATACTAAACAACCGAAGTGTTAAGAGAAACATCTAAACAAAAGTCCATGTACGAAATTGACATACCAGGTTAGCAAGGTCTCTCAGTGGACGACATTCTCCAAATGCCTTCACTAACGTTGTGATGTTCTTTTTTGGGTCGGGCCTCGCAAGGGCTAGTATCATAGGCTTTCGGGAATTTGAAAAGAAACGCATTATCTGCATCACATGTAAATTTGGAGGTCGAGTAAACTGCTTGACAGAAAGATAATGAGAATCTTTAATACAACAACTATTTTTTTTCTCAGGTGAGCTATATATTCAAGTAAGAACCTCAGCCCATATTGGTGGATCTCGGGAAGTAGGATGTTCCTCATTCCCATCTGCGTCTTCCACATCACCATCATGTGGGACAATATGATTGAACTCCATCCCAGGTGGAATTTTCTGAAGCAAAAATATATAAACAGAAAGCATTTTATGTGATGCTACAGTAGACTACACGTAACCATTCTAACAAGGCAAAGAAAGATCATTCTCACACTTAGACATATTTTTCGTCAACATCTTAAAGCAATACTAGGAATTAATACAAACATAAAAACTGACATTTATAAGTAGATAAGTATGATTCTCTTACAAGAATATAGAGTATTAACTATTCACCAATGATCTACTGTGTTTAAACTTAAAAAAACATTTTTAATCACAATCACTCATTGCCCAAAGAAACGCTACCAGTAGTTTATTGTTAGCACTAAAATCTTGCCTTTTAAAGCTTATGTTTTCAGTCTGTGATGACCATTGAGGATCAAGGATAAAGAGAATAGCTAAGGTGTTAGTAACTTACAACCATACGAGGCATGAACCGTCCATAGCAGCTCACATTCCGCTTGATCCTTGCTCGCAATTTACGCTCCAGTATGGGGTCAAAACCATCATACAACCTCCATTGCTCATCTATCTCCTGCCGCGTGCTCGTTATTACCATCTCAGAAACATCAAGAGATAATTCCTCACCCTCAATTCTACGCATAATCTTGTAAGTCGAATTGATTTCTTCTTTTGAAAGGCGGCCTTGTTTCAAAAGCTGCTCCAATTTATCTCGACCGAGTGAGTGTCCAGTAAGAATCATAGGCACATTTAGTGCACCTGATAGCAAAGCAGCAGCGTCACCAGCATCAGCATAGTGTCCATGGATGGCAGAAGGCCAAATAGGCTTCCCACTACCAACTTGTTCGCCGAGAACATTGGACATTTGCATGATGTGGTTCATAGCACCATCAACAAACTCAGCAATGTGAGGCCATAGAAGTTCTTTTGGAATATACTTATCCTTTGGACCAAATGGTATCCTCACAATATAAGCACCGCTACTCTCTCCCATCTCATCCGAGAAATTTTCAGAATCTCTAGGAGTCAGCATTTCTGTCGGTTCACCATAACTCCAGTCAACATCTGGTGAAGCCACTTGTCTGGTAAGCAAGTCGACCCTGTAAACTCCTGGCATTGATCCCAAAGCCCGTGCAAGTTCCACAACATACTTAACCTGTAACGTAAGAAGCAAAGTGAGAAGGACTAGCCTACCATTATACAGCATTACAATCACTCAAACTTCTGCGTATCATTTACCTGGCCACCGGTATCAGAATCACGGCCTAGCTCCATGTTCTCACCACGTATGAGACCATGAAGACTGCATGCATACTAAATGTTAAACAAGAACACTCCAAAAACTTTCCACTATGCTTAGAAACTCTCAATAACAGATCATTTGCAACATGTTTACTCAGATTATAAAACAGGCCCTATAAGGTGGTACTATGAGTTTTCCAAGTACATAGGGAAAGCAAAGGCTAGGAAGTAGATTCTGAGCACATACCTAATCAAAACAAGATACAGCTTGTTTCCCTTCTGTTGATTTGCCCATATCTCCATGGACTCAGCAGAATTAATCCGAGGCAACCTGGGTTTGGTGCCGTGAGTAGAAACATCACTGACGAGATCTCCTTTCTCTCCCTCAGAAAACTCCTCGGACATATCAGCTGTCGCCTCCCTACGACCTCTCTCACGCTCAAGACGGCGCTTAGCCAGCCTCTGCGCCTCCTTCTCCTCATGCTGCACAAACATAAAAGAACATAAGTTGGCAATACTTTTAAATATGTTAAATGTTCCAAGTGCAGAACTGACCTATCCTATGGGGAAAATCATAACCACATAGTACAAGATCAATCAAACATTCATAGGCTATATTCAAGAGTTAAAGGTCAGCTATTCTCCAGGACAGGACAGTTAAAAAAGGTTAAAATTCTATGCCAAGTCCAGGATGATTCTCATTTTCTGATTGCTCTTCTTACTTTTTTTATCCAATTGCAAAAAGGAACAGACTTTGAAAAAGGTTGAAACTTGAAAACAGAGGAGACCAGAATAAACAAAACATTGACTTGAGAGAGTCAAAACAACTTATAGATCATCAAAGTCTAGACTCCGTCAATACTAAAATTATTCTCCAGAAAATAAAAATACACTCTTTTTAAAAAAAAAAGTTACAACCTTTGAATAGAGAACAGTCATAATATCTAGTCTCAGTTATAAATAAGCATCAAAAGTAGGAAAAAAAGATATAATAAAGAAAAGAACCTGCTTCTTTTGACGAGCAAGATTCCAGATCCTCCAACACATATTCTCCAACCTCGTGTTCCTCTCTTGTGGACTCCTCGTTGCAACCGCCTTTTTATAAATCAACAAACATCACTCACTCACAATCACAAGATTGCATATATAAAGATAAAAAAACAGAGAGGTTACCTTGACCCAAGATCTGTGAAGATCAGTCTCATCGTAACCAGTGATGACTTCCTCAACAAAGTAACGGCTTGGAGTGAATCTGCCTCTCTCCCTAAGTAGAAGCGAAGGTCGAGCATCGTCGAGTGGCTGACCAACGTCGAGAATCGCCTCCAAGTAACTGTTCACCCAATCGTTCCCGGCCATTTTTCTACAAAAGATTGTGATTGCTGTATGTGTGATGATGATGGAAGTAGAGATTGGTATTAGTAATTTAGTATAAGTGTTGGTTATCTCGTACCTTTGGTTGTTACTTTTGGTGGAAAGACGACAAAGTAGTCAGCTGTAGTGACGAGTCTCAGAGGACACGCATCCGTTTCGAACGGCTCAAAACTCTCTCCTCTCTCACTTCTTTTATTTTATTTTATTGTTACGCTTTATTTTTAGTGTTGGTCTTTAATAAGGTAAAAGAATTGTCAAATGAAAATATCTCTCTGTTAAATATTGTAATCAGGTATATACTGCTTATTGCAAAATTAGGCAAGATGAATATTCTTTTTTTTTTTAATTACGTGACAATTGACAAGTATATTTTCTATTTCTGTTTTTTTCCATATAGATTCATTGGGTTTATATCTAGTATCATAGATCCGAATATCCGATGATGGATCTGAGTCATCTGACAAAGAACCAAAGCATAGTTTTTGTAATCTTGTTTATTTTCTTTTTAACTAGTCATTGGTTATGAGTCATATGACAAATAATGCAGTGTAAGAAGCGATTCATATAGAAAAAAAAAAGAATAAAAAAAAGAAGAAGTGATTCATATAGAACCCAGTAGATTTTTATCACTGCTAATGTATCTGGAAACTGTAACATCGGAGCTCACTTTCTTTGCAAAGTAGGCTTGTGTTGGTAGCGTTATGTTCGCTCATGTTTATATAAGTCAGACAGACATTGGAGGATTACCACTTACCTCGAGCCTAAACATGACTTAGCGTGACGACAAGAAGAAAAAGAGAGGCAATTATATGATTCCATGTTTGTTGTATATCATTGAAGCAAAGTGCTCATTGCTGGCAGGCAGAATGATAAAGAAGTATATTTTAGAGAAATGAATTAGTGAGATTCTTCTGTCTTTGCTAGGAAGATAGATTGTGGATATAAACAAACTTGTTGGTTTACCTTCTCCTCTTTCTTTGTATTTCAAAAACTTTACAATGATTCTGACCACTGAACGTAGAATGATTGTTTCAGAGCATTTACACTACCGACTAATTGGTAAATGATAGCATATTTTTACATTCTGCCTTACTTTTCCATAAGACTTTCTTAATTGATAGAAATGTAACTTACAAGTCTAATTCGTGAAACTTCAGAACCATCTTTTATGCCATGCTAGAATAGATGCAAATAAAAAGTAATCAAAATCAGCAAAGCCGTTTTAAATTGAACAAAAATTACGAGACAAAAGACATTGTTAACGACGGGAGTTTATGAAATACCATATAGCAAAAGCTAATCCAAAACATAGGTTCTCTCAGACACTAGAAAACTCGAAACATTGTTTCATGAAAAACATAAGCTTTCAAGCAAACAACAAGCTTTAAGCGGCACCCTTGCCCTTCTTCTTCTGAATCTTCTTCTGGTAGAATTCTAGCTCTTTGCCTTCAAGAATGTATCTGCACAACATTCACAAAAACATCAACAGAAATGAGTCAAGGAGTTGTCAACACACAAATATGGACAAAATAGGATAAGAAGAAGAGTACCCATCAGCACGTCCGCATTGGCCAGGCCTTGAAGAGATGCAAGCCAACAACCTTCCACTAGCAAACTGGTCCTCAATGTGGGAATCAAGAGTGCGACCTTCTTGACGGCTCTCAATCTTTCTCTGCACATGGTTGCTCTTCTTCACTTCCTCAGGAGCAGCAGCAGCTGGTGCAGCTTCTTCACCATCCTACAACATTAAAAGTCTCATCAGCGTCAATCCACTGCTAAAAGCTAATGAATCAATCGTTGAAAGGAAAATAGTATTCTCACCTCTCCTTCCTTCTTGGCGGCAATAGAAGCAGCGCTCTTCTTCTTGCGACCAACCTCAACACCATAGTGCTGCAGATACCACTGCTTGAAAGGAGCAGCATCAACCTGAACAATGGCGCTCTTCACAAGTGTCTTTGTACGGACAAGCTCGTTGTTGGAGGCGTTGTAGACCACATCGAGGACTCTGGTCTTGCGGGTAACAGCTTCACTTCCCCAGGAGTAGTTACCAGTGTCGAGCCTCAACGCACGCCACTTGACGTTGCCTCCACGGACACGGATTCTTCTGACCGTCTTGTTGCTGGACAACTTGGTGTTGGCTGGCTGCCTTCCCATCTCGTACCTTCATAAACCACAACACAAAGATTATAAACTACACAAGGAATTAGAAAAGTTTGGAGCTTTACACTAATCACCTGCAATTACCGAACCTAGACTATAAGAGTGTGAACAGACAATAAGAGAACAAATCTATTAAGACAAAACACAGATATAAACAAAACACAGAATCACAATCCAGAAAGCGCTGCTAAATGATAGCTTTTCATAATATGATATCAAAATATAATGTTCACCAACGACGTTAGTAGTCCAAATTCGAAAAGACTGAAGCTTTACACTAATGACATGTCATTACCGTACAAAAAATAAGAGATCAATTAAGACAAAACACGCAGCATCACTTCCTCATTCAAAATGTTTATAAAAAAAGATAAAATCGAAGCTTACTTTCGCTTCTTCCTCCATTGCTTCTGCTTGCCTCCAGTGGCACGCCTCTTGTGGATTGAGTCACGAGAAATACCTATCACAAATCATTTGTTACATATATCAGATTCAACCATAGAGACATTCAGTTAACTACAAACAGAACCGTATCAAACAGAGAGAGAGAAGTGAAGGTTTCGTACCCATGGTTGCTTAGGGTTTCACAAAAACTGCGGAGGGTGTACTGAGGTTTGCAGAATTGATTTATAAAGAGTGTGCTGTCTAAACGAAAACCCTAGAGTTACAAAGGCCTCTACGACTCGGCCCATATTGCATTACTAAGAGTACGTTTTGTATAAAACTCTAGAAATCGGTTAACGTTTTAAGGCCCGTCCTTTCTGGCCCATCTAATTGCTTATGCCGTTATGCGGTATACCCCCTCCCTCGTAACTAAGCTCTGAACATTTAGATATTCGATTCGGTTTTGGATAGGAACATTAGGTTCTGGATATATGAGATAAATCATTTCTATACCTAATAGGTATTTATAAGATTTTGGTTAGGTTGCGATTCGGTTTCAGTTTGGTTTTGGATACCTATTTAATATGTGAACCAAATATATATATACAAAATATATTAATTAATATGTTAATCTAAAATGGTTTAGTATTAACACATTTACATATTCGTTAATCCAACAAGAGTTTGAATTAATAAAGTGTTAATTATATAGATATTTACTGTATTTTAATATAGAAATACTATATATATTTATAAAATAAGAGAGTAGATAAATAATAACATGAACAGGTGATAATAATGTTCTCACTCTTCATGTCTAACCTCTTTTCAAGTGGATTTGTGTTATTTTACTTTATATTTAAAAAAAATTGTTTTTTTTTCAAATATTCGGGTATCTGTTCGCTTCTCGGTTTAGTTCAGATTCGATTTTTCGTATATAGAAATATAGGAACTATTCAAATATAGTATTTGAAGATTTTAGTCCAGTTTCGGTTTTGGATATTTCGGTTTGATTCCAATTTGATTTTTCGGTTCAAGTTTTTTTGCCCAGGGCTACCATAACAACACCCAATTTTTCTGATTTATGAAAATGTTTTCTCAATCTTTCAAGAAAATTAAAAAGCATCTTTAGATGTACATTTTAGTGCTTTCTTCGGTATATCTTATACAATAAAGTTGAGTTTTCTCACTTCTCAAGCCTCCACATCAGCATTAGAGCATGGGGCAAAAAAAGACATGTCAGCATTTAATAATTGAAATCAAACCGGACAAAATTAATTCTCATCTCGGTTTGTCACATTCTGATTTTTTGAGTTTTTGACAAAATGGGTTTGGGCTCTTTAAAATATAATGGCCANATATCTTATACAATAAAGTTGAGTTTTCTCACTTCTCAAGCCTCCACATCAGCATTAGAGCATGGGGCAAAAAAAGACATGTCAGCATTTAATAATTGAAATCAAACCGGACAAAATTAATTCTCATCTCGGTTTGTCACATTCTGATTTTTTGAGTTTTTGACAAAATGGGTTTGGGCTCTTTAAAATATAATGGCCAGTTTTAGAATGATTTCTGTATTACCCAACTTGCAGATTTTTTTTTTAAGATTTACACACAATTTCAGTCCGTTAAATCGTCTTCTTACCTTAGGTTTCAGAGATCAAACCGACGGTCATCTTTTTGTAAAGTTTTTTTTTTTTACGTTTTTGTAAAGTTTTTTCCTCATGCATCGTTATATAAATTATAAAATAATTAACACTTGCACAACTTATAACTAACAAACAAGGTGCATAGTTTGTATTACATATATTTCAACATCTTCGACGTTTTAGTGTACACTATTTAAAGTAACAAATGATAATAATTAACACAAATTAATAGAATTATGAAGACACCATCATAGAAAATTATGAACACTTTCATAACTCATATAAGATTACACAAACTACAGAGCTAATGAATACTTGCACAACTTCTAAAAAATAAACAAAGAGCAGAGCTTATATCACTTTGTTTAAACAAAGGTCGGAGCTTATATCACTTTGGTTTATGATTTCCACATATATAAGAATCTGTTCAAAAAAATGATTGCCACATATACAAGGTTTTAGATGAGAAATTTATAAGTAACAAACTAATAATAATTAATTAACACAAAATAATAAAATTAAAAAGTTACCATTACAGAAAATTATGAACACTTGCACATCTCATAAAAAATTAGACACATTTCAGAGCTTATATAACCTATATTGACACATCCTATACGCTTATAAGACAAGTTTATAAATAAAAAACTGCTAAAAATTAACAAAAAAATGGATTTAAGAAGCTATAACCTTACAAATTAAAGTTTATCGTTGCAGGGTGCCTACACGCCTCCCAACTGAATGATTAGCTCACATTGCAAATGCAGTGTAATTGCAAAAGCCAGTAGTTACGTATCTCCTACATTCTTGCACTACACAATTCTGATGCAACCTCTTGATTCCTAATTACTCAACCATTACGATTTTCAGAAATAATGGTGAAGACGCCAGTTGAATTTAATGGCAAAGCAACCACGGGAGATCTCCCAAAAATCTTAGTGTTTCTGAACACTCCACCGCATCATCATCATATGTAACCAAAAGAAGTCATTAAAAGAAAAATAATTTGGTCCAAAGCAGACATAAACTAATTCTTTATGACTTTGACAACTTACTCTTTTGTAAAAAAAATTATGTACTTATTCCTACTCTTTAATCTTTTTACCTCCAGTATCTGAACCACGCAGCCTTGGCTACAAGATAAATATCCACCACGCACACCAGCCCACCCCCCCTCCCCCCATATCGGACACCTATCAGCTGAAGCTCATCTTAATAGTGAGGGAATAAATCAGTACTTCTTCCACCACAAATCAATCAAAGCACTCAATCACCTCACATGTGCCAATCTGCTTATGGAAAATACGATAAGGGTATGTATCTTTGGGGTTTAGTAATGTTGTGCAGAGGAAACCTCAAAGAAGGAAAATATTTCTTTGATATCCTTGACTAGGAACACACACTANAACACAACTATTTACATTTTTCATTTACAAACATGAACTTTACTTTATGTTTAAGTATTTACTAAATTAACTTTGTAAAGTCTATCAAATTTTTACTCTACTTTTATTTGTTTCGATTAATAACAACCACTTATGCTACTCCACTAATAATCAGAAAAGATCATTGTCTTCAACACTGTTACAACATCAAATTTCTGAATATAATTTCTGAACATAATCTCTTCACCAAGGCCACAAAATAAATCGCAACTTCTTTTATAAAAATATATATGAATCCGGCGCGTAGCGCCGGTACACCACTAGTAACACATATTTTTAATAAACATATTAGTGAAATTGTTTTTTTACGAAAAAGAATTCTGTTTTTTACGAAAAAGAATTCTACAGCCAAACCATTTCAGCAAGAAACTCGACTACCTAGATTTTTTAATTTATAAAATCAGCTACCCCAAACTCAAAGCTTATTGACAAGGTACCTGGAGCCAAAGATTATTCTAACGAACCACATAAAATATAACACTGAAGTACTGGAGCAGCTAAACGAGAGTATAACATACAATGGAAGCAGATGTGCATGTGATATCCCTGTTTTGTCTTCAAAACATCTCTTACATCTCTTGTACACATCGGTTTTATCTATTCATATGTCCAAAATATCATTTTCTTTTTACCTAAAGAGAAACCATGAAAACAAGAAAACTCACAACTCTTCTTCATTTTCGTTTGTAATTCCATTCACAATTTTCTTCCGCCGCATTAACGCCTTGAAAAGCGTAAACGCTGAGATCAATGCGATCTCCCAATGCTCAGAGCTGTTGAGTTTCACGTTTACCTTCCCCATTTTCCTATTGTTCATGTTTATGCTGACGTCTACGTTCGTGTCCCGAGTTGGTCTAACCTGAGTCTGTAAACCCCAGTTCAAAACTAGCTCTTTGTTGAAAGACAGAGCCGTCATTGTCACACCTATTTGCTCGTTTCTCACCGGGTAATCTCTCCCTCTGATACAAGCTTCAAAGCTCCCTCCATGTGCTGTTTGCCCTGAACCATTCATCTGACCTGCATTTACTGTTAACTTCACCCTCTTCCCAACCAATAAGGAATCCTCAAGCTTTCCGCTCAAGTAGTACTTCCCGCCAAAAGATGTTAACCCAACTCCGAGATCTGTTGTGTTGTGCTTAAAAGTTTTAAGCTTCGTGCCGCTAAGAAACGAGTAGACAAGATCATCTCCTGATGACTGGACGTCAGCAGCTAGGGAGAATGTCTGTATTCTAGATTCTGTAGTATAAGCTGCGTTAGTCTCGGAGTGGATGGTGAACCGTTGCTTATCTCTGCTCACCTGTCCGTTAGCTGAAGCAAATAGATTCCTTTTCAGTTTTGCAGCTGTCTCAATGTTTATTCCATCAAAGCCCACATCGTGATCCCAACCTTGAGGATCATAGACAGGTCTCACTAGCCACTGGTCCCCTGTGGCAATGGATCGGTATCGGTGAGCTGGAAAATCAGAATCAAAACTGTCTGGACCCGCCATGTCCGGCAATGGAACAGCTGCTTGGTCACTCTGTTCGGTAAGATTCTCCTCTTCATTAAGCTTTTCATCTCGTCGTCTTCTACATTCTTCCTTCAATTGTTTCTTCAGATAAAGTGTTTCCCTGTAATCAAGCTCATCGAGATACTCTCTCTTCTGAGACTTTGACAGCTTCTCAAACCGGGCTTTCCCAAGGATCCGTATTGCAGGCAACTGGTCATACTCATCTTCTTCCTCCTCCAACTCCGACTCCATAAGCTCGTCTATCTCCTTCTCTGCTTCATCTCCACCTGATGATAAGCGACGCCGCAGAAAAACCGTAAGAAGATGAGGAATAGAAGCTGTTCGGGTACTACTTGGCTGTCCCAAACCAATGCTGTCACGAAACCTCAGTAGAGACTGGACATCACCAAGAACTTTGGTACAAACGCACAGAAACATAAACTGAGGCTTCCACACCTGTCCGTTAGGAAGAACATACTCACCCGCAGGATTCTTTCTACAGCTTGGATGATTCTCAACTAACAGCACAGGGTTTTCTAGCTTCGTATCAGACACAGCTTGATGTATATAGTGCTGAACCACATCCATGCGCTGGCCAACATATGACTCGTACTTCGCAGAAGCAACTGAAGAATGTGTCATTACAAGTATTGTGTTTAACCATATAGCTGCACCCAAGACTTCAGTTATGAGGCTCAGGAGAGGGAAATCACTGTATCTCATGTCGATCATATCAAGACGGTCCAAGTAAAGAACTACATCAGGTGGACGCTTCTTAACGTATCTCTTGATAGACATCAGAGTCTTTCTGTTTTTTCTTGTGCTAGAAGCTGACGGTTGGTGAAAGCCAGGGGTATCAATAAACGTTACTTTAACTCCACTAACTGTTCCCGTAACCTCTTCTATGCGATCTGTGGCTGGTTGGAAAGCATCAGTTTCGCTTTTTGACTGACCAAAGATAGAGTTTATGGTTGCACTCTTGCCAACACCTGTTTTCCCCAAGACTAGGATTCGAAGTGAGAAATCCAGTTCCGGTAAGCCAGATAATTCTTGCTCCTTCGCTAGAGCTTTGGCCCTATCTTGCTTAAGTTTGACAGTTTTCAGTTCTGATTCCTCGGCTCGTATTAGCATTGCGAGGTGTACACGGTACAAAACCTTGGAGACTAGGATGTTGTTCTGTGACTGACCAAACCTCTGAACAAGGCGTAGAAACTGTACTTGGAGGTCACCAATCTTTGCTAGTGGGTTAAGATCAATACTTGACTGGTACGAGGTTTCAAGTGGAATATTCTGCTGCTGAGAGATGGGAGGCTGAGTTTCTACATCACCGCTGGTTGAACATGGTGCTTCCGAGCGTGCCACTAGTTCTGGTAAAGCAGGGGCTTGAGCTAAAATAAAATAAAAATTGAAAGCTATTAGTCATTTAGTCAAAGAAAACATACAAATAAACAGCAAGAAGGGAAAATCAAATAATCAACAATGTATCCGTCTAAGCAATCGGGTAAAGTATCAAAAACCAAAGTTATATTCAATTCTATAAAGTCTGCAGAAGCAATTCATATAAATTAGTAGACCAGAGGAAGTGGAGTTTGTTTATAGAAGAAAAAAACGGCGAGTAGTACAAAGAGGATATGGCCATAGAGCATAGGAAGAGGCCAAGTAGATAAGTTAAAAGAGGTCATAACAAGTCCTCACACACATCCCACAAATGTTGTTCCCATAGAAAAATATAAACCCAAAAAAAACAGCCGCAACAATCATTTTTCAGGAGACTAACATAAGGTAGTGAGGAATGAAAGAGAGAGAGAGAGAGAGAGAGTATCATACAATGGTTATCATGTTCTTCATTGTCTCGGGAGAAAGGGGCACTCCCCAAAAGAGGTCTAGAGGATGATGCCATGGAATTGGATAGATCGAAAACCCAGTCTATGAAACCTTTCATTCTAACCTGTAACAACAACAACAAAGAAGTCAACGCTGAGCTAGCTAACTACAACTTTGTTTAACACAGCTACAAAAGATTAACATTTTTTTTTTAATCTAAAGTTCTGTAGAGAGATAATGAAAACGCCATAAATGCATCTTTTATGAGCTGAAAAAGAAACCCAATTTCCCCAAATTATGTTCTGTAATAAGAGAGCTCATTGAAACACAATAACCTTAAGAATCACAATCAGTGAGATGAAAAGTCGCAATCGTAAAAAAAAAACACATATCAAAGAAATTGAAGAGCATAAAAAAATTTGGGTTAAGCCACAGATTTGAATTGAGAAAATCGGAGATACCTTTTGTTGTTGGCAACAGTGTTGGTGAATAGAGAGAAGATCGAGGTAAGACAAAGGTTAGGTTTTTGGGGAATTAGGATAACGAAGAAGATGCTCCCCTCGATTTTTTTTTTGTTTTGTTTTGTTTCTTGTTTGTTTTGTTTTGTTTCTTCTTTGCATGAGGCTAACATGTACCGAGTACCTTCCGCTAACATGCGCTCCGGACCTGTGGTTATGTAAAAGGCTGTGTCCTGTGTATGTCTTGGTCAAGAGCAACCCAAATTAAAATTACAAGGTTTTCGGATTTTTATGATACAAATAAATTCTTGTACTTTAACAAAAAAATCTAATTCGAATTAATACAGGGGCTTATAATTTATTAGTTTAATACCAAATTTTCCAAAAGGTTTCAAGATTACTACATGCACTTCAATTTGCAATAGTGTAAATCTATATATTTTTTTTAATTTAAGTCTTCTTGTATATATTGATTTGCTATTATAGGATGAATCACATTTCCCTCTAAACGTCAGGGTCCAACAGATTTGTTTCCAGGGATGGGCATGGAAACTTCTTTCATGGTTCTGTTCAAAACTTACTGATGGTAGTTTATTTTGTTAATTAACAAAGTTTTGTGGCATGGAATTAATTTTGTCCTTGCAATAACACTTTGTTAAATACCAATTCTATTTTTAGCAAGTAGTAGTTCTCCTCCCAAAGTGGAAGGGTTTTAGTTTTTCTTTTTTTTTCTTAAAAAAAATCTTTGTTTTATTACAACTCATTTAAGCTTCTCCAAATCTCATATTGCATCCACTCAGATTCCTCTGTGTTCTTGGGTAATCTGATGTTTCATCTTTTTCTTCAAGAACCAGTAACATGTTCATTGAATTTCTCAACACATTCTTTATCACATTTTCTTGAGTGGCAATGACCTCAAATTTTAGAGAAAGCATGGATAGAAACGAGTTAAGAGAAGGTACTATAGCTATAGCAGTGGACAAAGATAAAACAAGCTGTCAAGCTCTTAAATGGGCAGTGGAACAGTATATACCACGAGGCAGAACAATAAAACTTGTTCATGTCATCCAAAGATCTACATTGAATGCAAGTGGACATTCTACAGATGATGAATCGTCTGGAAAGCAAAGTAATGATAAAGTAACTCGTCAGTTTCTTCCAATGCGTTGTCTTTGCATGAGACGAAATGTAAGTATGATATGTCTTTCTTTTTTCTTGTTTCTTTTTTATTACCTTTATGTCTCTCTGATTAATGGTTTATTATCAGATACAAAGCGATGTAGTTATGCTTGAAGATCAGGATGTAGCCAAAGCGTTGATTGAATATATTAGCCAGAACTTTATTTCTACATTCTTGTTAGGTGCCTCGTTAAAGAAGAGCATTACAAGGTTACAAAACTTACTTCCTAATACATGAGTTAGTTGTATTGTTTGGTTTGAAATAAACACATGAATCTTGCATCTAAAATGGTTTTGATTTTGAAGGCTTTTTAAGGTTGATGACATACCAAGTAATGTGATGAGATGGGCTCCAGACTTCTGCACTGTCTTAGTCATATCAAAGGGAAGACTATCAAGTGTACGGTCAGCCACTAGGCATTTACCTCAAGGCTTGCATTCTCCTTCTTCAGGGACTGCACCTTTGTCACCACTCAGCAACACTGATGAGGCTCCCTCTGAGATGTAAACATCTAACATTATGTTTTAAGCTCTGAGATAAACTTCTTGTTTGACTTGAATTTTGGATTTTTGACAGGTCATTGTCAAGAGAAGACGATGTTTTCTTTGAGGAGTTTTCATCCCTTGGCACAGATTCTTCTACTGTGAACATTAGTGACAGGATGAGTACTGATAGTTCGGTTCTCTCCTTCTATGAGAAGCTAGGGACTCCAAACATGTTGGAGATTCCTAGATTCTCAGGTCTTGATGATGATAAATCCAATCTTTCGATATACCTTAATAGTCCTTCTGATGTAAAGCTGATGGATGAAGCCGAAGCTGAGAAGAGAAGTCTGAAGAAAGAGCTGAAGGAGACAATGAACATGTACCATGCAGCCTGCAGAGAAGCCCTCATGGCAAAGGAGAAAGTAGCTGAGCTAGAGATATGGAAAAAGAAAGCAGAGAAAAGGCTTCAAAGGGCTGAGGAAACAGCAATAATGGCTGTTATGAAGATGGAGAAGAGAGAAGTGGAGGTAAAGCCTAATATGAAGGCGGTGATAGGGCGTAATGACAGAAAGATGGTTCTGGAGGCTTCTTTAGAGTCTCATATGGTGGTAAAATATGAGAGCTTGCTCCAGATTGTAGTTGTACTTTTCTTATTTTATTTTTATTTCACACTCAGACAATCCTCTTTCTTGTGATTGGAGTTTGGGAGATGATGTAAGTAACAATGTCATCTTATCTCCATGACAAGTTGTTCATTCATTCTCTTGTATAGATCACTCTTATTATATTTGTTCATTCTTAACAAATGTCATTCTTAAAATTGATTGTTGTTCCCTTTGAAACTACATTTAGTTTCAACATACTCATTTGCTTTGAAACTTCATACATGGTTTGAGTTGGGATCACATAGGATCCTCTTATCTGATGCATGAGAGATGATATAGTAAATCATGCCATGGGTTCAAGAATCATTGCACCATATAGTTTATATTCGTAGGATGAGATTCAAAAGATTTTTGGTCCAAGATATGGGTTTAAGGTTGGTCATGGTTAAGAATTTGATAGACATCATATCAGCTAATTCACATAGTTTTAATATAATTATATGTCCACGATAACCTCATTCTTGTAACCAAGATAAAGCAACTCGAGATCATCGGCGAAGGAATCCAGTATGCTCGAGACACCATAAAGCAGCTTGAGCAGCCTGCTCTGATGCACATTTCTTAGTTGATTTAGCTTCACCATAACACTCCAGTGTCATATTGGGTGCATCTACAACTTCCAGGATTACCTTATAGCGGAACCTGTAAAACATGCACACAGTTGATGACATCAAATCCAGTAACTAGAAGTTTAGAGATGTAGCATTGTTTTGATCAAAATTTGCTTAACAATTTCAGATGGCCTGGTCCTCCCTCCTCGCAACATACGAACTCTGGTGCCTTCCAACAGTTGGCAACACATGTTTCTCGCAAGAGAGATTTTGCAGTTTTGATGATCGATCCACCTGTTCAGTTTTAGTAATCGAATTAATAATAACTCAGGATATATATAGATACTGCACCAAGTTTACAGTCTCAAAATTGTCCATCAAAATACCTGCTTCTTTGATGGTCTTTTGAGGAAGGCTTTCTTCTTTTTCAGATGGTGGTGCATTGGTGAGAACTCGTCTGATGATGTATGAGCTGCTTGTGTCACTAGTTTTGCTCTCAGTAACAGGATCCTCGTCAAAAGAATCTTGGATTTTAAGGTTTTCAATGTCCACCCCATCAAGATCCACAACATCTATAGGCTCTTCATCGTACCCAATCAATTTAGGTTCATTTCTGAGGCTATTCTTCAGAACATCCTCCAACGGATTGGAGGTTTTTATGTGCCCATGAGCCTGCGGATGAATTACACACAGATTTTCTTAAGAAACCAATTACAATACTGAACAATAGTTAGCTCAAGATAGGAATATATCACATAAATAGAAGGAACTCAAGCCGCAACTACCTTCAGGTTCGTAAGCATCAGCTGTGCAGCCTTTTTGGTACTCTCTTTTTTGTTCCGACCAGTTGCAGAAGCCGTAAAGCAAGAACCTTTCTTGGTCACTTTTAATTCAACAGAGAAACCACCATCCTTCTTTGTCGCTGATATCTCCTGATCCCACTTGTAAGACTGGCAATATTCAAGAAGTTCTTTCACTGGACTAAGCTGCAGGTTAGACAAGTTTTTCACTGGATCTAGAAAAGACAGCATTATTTTCCAGACATGATTCAAGTCGAACCCACAGTCGAGGAAAAGAGCCCCCAAAAAGGATTCTACCAAGTCACCAAGAATCTGCATACAAATATAATAACTACATTAGTTCTTCCACTACTATAATCTACATTATATCAAACAAGACAAGTTCTAAAAAAACTTTCAACGAATTATCACAAGTCCCACCAAAAAACACTAATTTACAGAATATAAGCAGCAAATATTGCCTTCATATGGAAGGAAGATACAAACACATACCTTTGGGCATTTTGGACCTTCAGATGGTCCACTGGCCAATGGTGACGCTGTCAGGAAGTTGGTATAATCCTTTATAGCATCATGGAGATAAGTAGATTCGCAAAATAAAAATCTCTGTAGTGAAAATCTGACAGCAACATTTGCCAGTGCCTTATTATTTACTGAGAGCGATCTTAGATCAGTCAGTTGGCCAGGTTTTAGTTTCGGAAAGACTGAGAAAAAATAGGATGTAATCAAGTAGTCCAGAACAGCATCCCCAAGAAACTCCAGTCTCTGCAGACCCCAAATTAGAGAATTTTGGTTATAACAGATGCATATGAAAGTAAATGAAAAATAAGAAGGAAAAAAAACCTGGTAGCAGCCTCCTCCATGCCTGTTGTAAGATGGATGAATGAAGGCTTGTAAAAGTAGACCTTTGTGGAGAAACTTATGTCCAAGCAGGCTTTCCAGGGCCGCCAAATCCAAGCAAGTAGTCAGTTGCACGTACCGCTTGCTTGCAACACAAGCATCTCTTATTTGCAATGACTCAAAATCAACATTTATGCCAATCCATTTAAGAAATCCAATGGCCCCCTTGAAGCCACTGTCAACTAAGAATGCTCCCACAAGAGCCTCAACCACATCAGCAATTGTTTTCTTTTGCAACCAATGATGGCCTTTGCTACATCTGATTTCACCAGTACTTGATTCCAAAATCCCAGGAACCTTATCCAAGGAATGAACCTCTTCCATTGCTACCTCGTCACAGGTTACTCTGCATGGATGGCCAAATGCAAAGAACTGTGTAGGATCGAAAGCTTGATCACGGATGTAAACCTGGGAAATGCCAAGGTTAAATATAATCCAAAACCAGACTTAACTAAATTACTACATCTCAGTCTAACTAAAATAAGTAAGAATATATTCAATGTACGGAGGCAAGGGTTCGGGTGGTACTCTATGCACCATATCAGTATGTGCGTTGCCACAGCTCAACAAAATTAAAAATGTACCGGCCACCAAAGCTTTTAAAAGGAATGTTTTGAGGACCTGCAAATTTCTCCTGGTTGCAAGCCTAAACAGGTTGGAATTGTTCACAGCATTTGAGCGTCTCCGAGTCAACTCTCCTTCATCAAGCCTATCATGGTGTAGAAACAGGTGTCGGCTAACAGCAAACTTGAGGAATGCATCACCAAGCACCTCAAGCCTTTCAAGAGAAAAGCGCTCCTGACATTTCTCTGTTGTGAGCGCCTCAAGTACCTACACCAAGTCATTCGATTGGTATAGATCAAACATTACAAAGTTTTAGGAAAATCAAGCAAATGGATTATCAAGTGAAATGAGATTATACTCTTTGACCAGAAACTTCAGCTATCTCAGGAAGAGAAATAGACAGCATGTGTTTCAGTTCGATAGCCACAAGTAAGTTCTCCATACGGTGCAAGATTGATGGTAGCAAGGATAACGAACTCCCAATATCTTTAGATAATCCTTTTATCTTTAACTCACAAAGCTCTGGTGGAATCTCTATGAAATATTCCTCAAGTTCATGTGGTTCTGGTTTTTTTGGTAATATGAGAATGGTAAACAATTAGAGTATACAAGGGTGTGCTGTACATGGACAACAAATTTGTAAAATATAAAAAAAAAAAGTTAAGAAAATTACCCAAATTCTCCAGCTTTCGGTTGTTAAGTAAGTTCCGAACATTACAAAGTGGTTTCAAACGCAAGAGTGGCTGTACAGGATGCTTAAGTTTCACGCCATACCTGGTTTTGTTAATATAAATGAGAAGGTTAAAAATAATAACGGAAAATGAGAAAGTTCTTCAACTCAGAAAATCATGTGATCCTGAAGTCTAGAGTCCCAACCAATTTTATAAGGGTTGTTATACTGCTCTCTGGAGTCTGGGAAAATAACATTAAAATAAAAACAATCTCAAGCAACACAAAATAAAGCAGAATATATGACCTCCCTAAGAAACGATGCCATCGAACAATCACTGAATAGTAGTAGTTTAGTAGCTTACGATTTATATATGCTTTCCAGATGTGTTTCGGTGATTGACTTTCTAACAGCACTGAAACCATTTCTTCCATGGCAGATATCCGCGACAAAGTAAAATAGCTTTTTGTGGGTTGCAAAAACCAAGCTGTTCTTCACATCATCAATATTCCAGCAGCCATTTGCAAGCTTTAAATGAGATCCCACAGGATGATCTATATCGTTTACTAAGCCAGATGGAGCCTTGAACATTGGGGACGACAAACAGCTTCTGATAGTCACCCAATCCACAGATATAACACTTTCTGCATCATCCAGACTAACTGGAAGAAGAAGGTAGAAGGTCGATTTGCTTGTTATAATAGATTCTTGCTGCCCCAAGGAAACGAATTCCGTAATTAGCTCCCGCCGTTCAAAAAGAATTTTCAGGGCAACCTCCTGGAAAAGCTCCGCTAGCCTTATCTGCATAAACATAAATCAAATTAGAAACGTCAATCTAGTTAAATTTTTATCAAACGAAAAAGCTCAATACCTCCTCATTGTCGAACTTGGCGTCTCCTTTTGGAAAAATCTTCACATTTACAGATCTTTGATGAGCAAGGTGAAGATCGAAATCCATAGTCTCAGCCTCAATGGGAAGTGGTGACTTCATGAAGAGACCAAACTTCTTGTAGATCCTATCGGCGGGATCAGGCACAAACCTTATGTAGTAAGATTGAAGATTAACACAACTCTTTGATGGATCCCACTTTTGTTTAAGCAAGTCAGGAACAATCATCTCATACAGTTCACCTCGCGAACAGGCTTCACCTGCTAAGAAAAAAGACCGTTAAATAACGAGTGATCAGTATAAACAACTGAGATTTATAACTGAGCCATTATGCACCTTCAACTTTATCGAAATCAAATTCGTCATCTGACAATTCGTCCTCATTTGAATCCGGCAAAAGAAAATTGTTAAGTACACCCAAGTTGTGCAACTTATAGACAGCCTTTAGACAAGCATTCTTTTTGGCAGCTTCAATCGAAGGTAGTAGCGAACTGACGATTTCATTTATAGGAGCATTAGCAGGTAAAATTATGCGACAGATAGTTCCGTCAAATTCGTCAACAGGTTTGAATTGAAACTCTGGCTTGGGCTGAAAAAACCTGATGGAACAAAAAACGGCAAATGAAAATTCAATTATGACACCCCTGCTTACTGTGGAAAGTGAATACAAGAAGCACCAACAGAAAAATTGGAAGCCTTACTCATCATGTGGAAGCCTAGAACAATACTTGTAGAGAAGGGAGATGCTACTTCCACCACTGATACAAGCTCCTGTCTCATGAACTCTGTATACCTCATCATCAAGTCTGGGACTAGTTTCCTCCGACGTTCTGGATGTGATTTCCAGATTCATTCGATCTTCATTAACTTTAAAATTTTCAATCAAATCCATCTCTTTCTCGTTTCCCCTGAATCATGAAAGAAGAAACAATGTAACTGCTTAGGGAGTAAAAACGATGTCATAATTATGGCCTTATCAATTTCTCATTCATACAGACCTGTCAACTAGAAACGCATATTCAGACTTAGGCATTCGAGCACGGCCTCTAGACTGTATGAAGCTGGTAACAGTCTCTGGCAAATCAAAACGGATCACAAGACAGCATGTCTGAATATCAAGACCTTCTTCGCCAACTTTAGTGGCAACCAGTAGATTGAGCTGGAACAAGAAGAGGAATCTTTAGAAGTTAGTTGGAAGTGGCTTGAAAATTGATCCTAGAAAATACATCTTTGTCTAAACGGGTGTTCGCCTGTATTTTGTTTATATATTATATGTGTGAATTGTGAAGGCACATGGAGTACAGGGATCCGAATAGTAACTATAGATTCAAAGATGGTTAAAGATCACCTCTTTAGATTGGAACCGGTCAAGAATTGTCTTCATACTCTTTCTTGACATGCTCTTCAGTCCAGAACTAAGCCCAACAAGGAAATCAGACTTCCAAGACTCTAGAAGTTTCAAACTATTTAGTATGCATGACAACGTCCTTGCAGTCACAATCCGATTGACAAATATTATACACTTCATGTGTGGCTCTATCCTGAAAGAAAAATACAATTTGAAGCTTACTGCAAAATATACTGTGGGCTTCTCTTTCAAAATGCTCGCATTAGCATGACAGTTGAATCAAAGACGAGGCAATGAAAAGCAATCAAGGTTTCACAGGGCCAGTGGAAAATAACAACTACCATTTCCTTATAAAAATCCATTGTCTTTTGACGGTGACTTAAGAGCTGAAAATTGTTTATTCAGGAAAGGCCATATTCTGTCTTCTGAACAGAAATCTATTGATTATGGCCAATTTTTTCGTGTATCTATAACGCCTATCTTCTAGGCGCTCAAAACGTATCTAACGCAAAAAACTAAAAAAGGTAGAGATGAAAGATAGGTTAGTGCAGATTAGCTTTTCTCAAATAGAGTACAGCTTTGCAATTTTTTATTCAAATTCAGCATCGTGTTTTGGTTAAGTGACTACTCAATAAAGCTAAGGAGAGTTCATTCATTTCTTTACTTCGAACATGCTTTATGGAATAATCAGTACAAAAGCATTCTGTCACCTCTCCCAGGTACCAACCTGAATGCCGAAAGGATTTTAATCAGTTGTAATATCTTTCTTGAGAAAAATGGTTCCTTCAACGCTGGTAAGCTGATAAGTTCAGATGCATTCTCATCTACAATCACAAAGACAGCGAACAAATAATGAGGCAAGCAATGACTTCTTTATCACGGCATTCACAAGAAAATAACAAAATGAAGTGTAGAATATCGTTAAAAGTTTCAACAAGTTGCAACTACGAAAAAGCATATGCAGTAATGGAAGAAAAAACTTAATTTTAAAGAAAACACACTATGTGTTCAAAAAAAAATGTGTTCCCAAAAAAAAAAACACACTATGATACCATGCCATCTTACCTTTAGCAACTTTAGAAGAAAGGGCTTCAGCAGCCAGAGAGAGATATGTGATACATATCTTTGACTTATTACTCTCTTCCAAAGGCTCTTGATGTACATTACGGTCACTGTTCAGTTGGATTCTAGCAGCCTATTATAAATGAAGAGGGAAACATTAGGAGGCCATAGCATGAATATAGACACATACGAGACAAACAAGAAACATCATAACGAGTATTATTTGGGCTAGAGGTAAAGTTTAAAAAATATTTTGTTATTAGATGGTCATCATAAATTAAAGAAAAATGCTAGGAAAATCGGAAATAATCCACAGTGTTCCCCGAGCATCCAACCGAAACCCTTAAACTCCTTTTCTGTTTCTCCCCTTTAGTACTCTTAAAGAATCTTATGCCAGTTCGATGTAACCTTAGACCTCGATCTAGTACACTACTAATGCAAAGTTGAAATTACTTGGCAGTTGTGATTATTTCTGTACCCTAAAGTATATCATCTGCTGCTTTGCAAAACATTGAAGAAACCAGATAATACAAGTAATCAATGCACAATGTTTCAGAAATAAAGACATCTGAAACCAAAACCTGAACATCGAATCTATAAATTGTTTAGTTTTACCTGTATTGCTCCCCAGAGGCCAAGATTCACCAGACTATATATGAGATTATCATGAGTTCTTTTCAGAAGCTTTTTCATGTTTAAGAGGACCTGTGTTTGATGGGTATCAATCTGCTGCTTAAGTGATGTCAAACACTGTTCATATCAGGAAAAAATATCAGTTCATGTATCCAGCAACGGTGACAAAACAGTTATGAGACACATTAGACAACCCGCTGTTTGATGTCCTCTAGCATGTTTTCATATATGTCGGTCGACTGAGATGCTTCACTCATAGATCTCTGATAATAATATACTTTGACTATAGGAGATGAAACAAAACCATCCAGCTGGACATTGCTTTCAACTGAGTAAACCTTTAAGTTCAGGTAAACAAAAAAGAAAATATTAAAACATTGTTCGGAAAGCAAACCGAGTGTAAGACCATTAGCATGATTTCAACCCTGAGAAAAATATTTTTCTTTAGATTTGCATCAATTGATTAGTTTGACACCATAATTTTGGCCGAGAAGATCCAAGCATTATCAGAACTTTTATTTCTACTCCGGTATCACTCAAGTCAACACAGTAACAGGGCTTACATATAAGCTTCCTCAATCATGTCTAGGAAAAATATGTTGCATACCGCAATTAGGGAATTTAAGAACCAGCATACCTTGGCATTGAGCAAATTTTCAAGGCTATTTATGCTTTTTGATAAATTCTCTGATTGAAAAGACCCTGAAAAGCAGTTAGAGCTGTCAAAAACTGGACTATGTTTAGAACGAATATGATCAAAGGTCGCAGCTGTTGGCAAGATCAGTAGACCCCCATAAACCTCATAACTTAAAGCGGAAAACGAAAGGAAAGTAACACAGGAGCTAATTCTCTTGCTTAATTTCTGCGGAACATATGTTCCTAATCAGGAATTAACATCACAAAAATGGAGCCTAACCTTTGCCAACAACTGGAGATGCAGTCATTCCAAAAATACGAGGTCCTTTTGCACATTCTGTTTTATAGAAAACCTGCATTTGCAACAAAGCGAATCCCCTAAAAGTTGGTTATATGTTAAAAATGTGTTCAGACACCACATACCAAGAATGTGGAGAAAAGATACCTTTAAGATTTGTGCATAAGGATGGTTGCTTTGTTCTTGAGCATGGTGACACTCATCCAATATTAGAAGGGAAATCCACTCCATCCTGATGAAACAGTGCTGTAAGTTATGCAGAAGTATTTGTGGGGTCATAACGAGAACCTGCAGGAAACAATCAGCCCCAATAACTTAATCTCATTGGTCAAAACGATGGTTACCACATAACAAAGTTGGGAAAAACAATCAACTTAATGAGACTTATAGCGTTAAAAGGATAAATTGAAAAGACGGAAAGCCATCACCTCATTCTCTGAAACCTCTCTCTCCCAATCAGAGTGGGTAGTCACAGTCCGATTGCCACCACAATGTGTTGCAACTTTGAAGTTGATAGACTTTGCTATGACTAACGCTTGCTGAGAAAACAAAACAAACTCAAGAGAGAGTTAGAACATGTGAACTTGAAGAAATAAACCAAAATCAATCAGCTCCATTAAAAAAAAAAACTATAAAATCAAGTGGTATATCCTCTCACCTGTTCAACCAAAGCCACAGTGGGAGCAAGAAAGATACAAACACTCTTCCTAGGGCTAAGAATCAAAGGTCCAAGCTCATAGATAACCATCACAGCAATATGAGTCTTCCCACAACCAGTTCCCAAATACACGATAACGTTCTCCTCCACTGCCTTCTCGCATAGCTCCAGCTGATACCTTCAACGCACACAAAAGATAACCAAACCAATAATGTCAGCACAATCAACAAAACAAACTCGTTTTTTCTCTTCAGCAATCAACACAATCTCATCAGATTTTATGTTTAATTTACTAGTCCGATAACCATACTCAGCTACAAACTTGAAATCTGAAAAGATACGAAAGTGTACGGAAAGTGTACGGAAAGCTAAACGTGAAAGCAAGCTAACGGAAGGTGAAATCGGGAAAAATCGAACCTCCTGGCGATTTTTCGAGGATCTTTCTCCATTTTGGCGGAGTGATCATCGGTCCAAGCGCCAGGCGCGGAGTAGGAGGAAGAGAAGGAGGAGGAAGAGGAGGAAGAAGCGAAGGAAGAGGAGAGGTTAGTGTCAGAAGCATCGTCGCCGATTTCACGGTCCGGCATGATTGAAGAAACTTGAGAGTGTGGCAGTGAGAATTTGAGATAGCTACTTTTTTTTTTTTTATTTGCTTTTTGTTTTCCCAGAGCTTTGCCTCCCCAATGAAGTTATTTGTTTTTCCTTTTTTTCTTTTCTTTCTCTTGGTCAAGCTGAGGGTCAACTGCTCCTCACACATTATTCATGATCGCACGTCTCCTGTCGAATGATTCCTCTCTTTTTCCTTCTTGTCGTCGTCTCTCCTTTCAAATGATTCGACTACACATTCGCAGATAATTTTGTTAGCTAATAAATTCAATTAACTAGAAGTTAGGACTAGACATTAAATTTAATTCGATTCATTATTTGCTTCAATTCGATTTGGAAAATTTGAATTTCCATAAATTATCAAAGCAAATCACATACTAAAATTCAATATCTTTTAAAATTAAATCAAATTATAAATACTACAAAAAATTAGAACCGGATATCGGGTATATCTTTGGAGCAAAACAAATCGAAAAATCAGATATTCGTAAAATTCGAAGAAAATCACAAATACTGAACAATTATAATACTACTCGAGCTGTGCTCATCCTTACTAGAAATATTTATCCTCTATTTTTTTGTAACTTATTTATCCTCATCTGCAACTTAAATTTCGGAAATTTTTGACCAAAACAAAAAATTCAGAAAATTAAAATCTAGAATATTTAATGTTGCTCTTATGCTTCTTTTTTGAACATTAATATTACTCTTATGCTGTTTTTTCGATTCGTTGCATACTATATCCCCTATATATTATTTGCAAAATAATTTATCATATGTTTTTTATACAATTATTTTTACAAAAAAAATGATGATAAAGTTACTAAGCTTGATGACATAATTTATATTTAAATATGACATGAATAAGTACGTTTATTGCTGATATATATTTTTGGTAAATTTTATAGAATATGACAATGACTGATACATTTCATTTAATATTGATTTATATTTTTGATAAACTTCTTAAAATCTGATAATAACTCATAAATCAAATCATCACTACAAATAAAATATTGAAATATGCATTATAAATTTTGAAATTTTATTTAATTGTAACTATACAATTTTTATTACTAATATTTCCAAAAAATTTACATCTTTTTAAAAGATTAATAAAATTTTAATCGTAATATTAATAGTTTCTTTTAGATATTGAAATTTTATAAATATTTTTAGTTATAATTTTCGAATTTTAAATATATTATATATATATAAATATATATATATTATTAAATATAATTTAAAATAAATATTAGTAAAAATAATATATTATTAATAGATTTAATTTTAAAAATGTTTAGCACGAAACTTTTGCATCTTTCTGGAGAAAACCGTGATCTCTTATTACTCTCTGGTTTGAATAGTAACATGGCAGCTACTGTTTAACAAATGATATGTTTTAGCCATCCATGCAATCCTCGTGGAGGAGGAAACTCCGCACAAAGCAAAAGTTGAGTCAAACTAAAATACAATTTATTGAAATTCTGCTGAAGACTATTAAAGATACAAAGAAAATATAAATATTTTTTTTTTATCAAAGAAGTTATATATATTAATTTACTAAAAAAACTTTTTTTTTCCAAAGAAAAAGTTACATTAAAGACCAATACAAACTTGAGAGATAAGACATATGCTGTTTGTCAAATAACAACGTAAATAAATAAACACTAGGTGTTTTGCCCGCACATGCGGGCTTAATAATTTTTAAACCAATTTATAAAAATCATCAAAATAAATGATTATTTGCATCCAAAAAATTCGACCTAAAACATTAAACTTTTTTACATGATAAAGTTATTCAAAATTAAAAAAAAAATATTTTTTCCTTTAAAACTTTGAAAAATCTAAATTCTATTTCATTTCTTCTTAATTGATAAAAATATAGAAATCTACCTTTCAATTCAAAAAATTGAATCCATAAATATACATTCAAAAATTGATCTTACAGAAAGAATAATATTAGTTTGGGTAATAATACAATATATATGAAATTATTTTTGTCAAACACGTTTTTTTTTTGAATAATTTTTATGTTATATGATTAATTCATCTTTAAAGTTTAACTATATATATAAAATATAAATATAAATTTAAATTTACTTTAATGTGTGAGTTCAGAGGCGAAAATAACTTCACAAATATATATATATATATATATTTATATATATATATATATCATTATGTTTTATTATTATATTTTTAGTTTAAAAATAGTTACGTATTCTATTTTTTTTTCAATTTTCTCTATTGAATTATATACAATTAAAATTTTTACTTTATGAATATTTATTTATGTGTTTCTGTTTTTCAATTTTTTTATTAAAATACATTTTTTGGATAAAAACACAATATATTTATAGGAATTATCTTTTTATAATATATATTTAGATTATGGATAATTCTTATCATTATTATTAATTTAAATCATTTATCTAATCAAATATGTATTAAATTCGTGTTTATTTTTGACTGATTAATATATTTTATTCATTAAGGGTATAAATTATATTACCCCTCCAACTTTTAATGTTGGAGCTCCATTGCGAAATGGGCTTAATAGATTAATAGAATGATATTTTCATCCAAAAAATTTAAAATCTATTTAAAAATCATCAAAATAAATGATATTTGCATCCAAAAAATTTAACCTAAAATATTAATTTTTTTTACATGATAAATTTATTCACAAATTAAAAAAAATATGCTTCTTCCTTTTAAACTTTAAAAAATCTAAAGTCTATTTCATTTCTTCTTAATTAATAAAAATATAGAAATCTATCTTTCAATTTAAAAAATTGAATCGATAAATATACATTCAAAAATTGATCTTACAAAAAGAATAATATTAGTTTAGATAATAATAAAATTAAAATTTATTTTTGCCAAACACTGTTTTTTGAATAATTTTTATTTTTTATGATAAATTAATGTTTAAGGATTACTTATATATAAAAATATACAAATAAATTTAATTTAACGTGTGAGCCTAGAGGCGAAAATAACTTCACAAATATATATATATATATATCATTATATTATATTATTATATTCTTTTCATTTGAAAATAATTACGTATTATAATTTTTTAAAATTTTTTATTTTCAATTATATACAACTAAAGTTTTTACTTAATTAATATTTATTTATGTGTTTTATGTTTTTGAAATTTTTTTATTAAATATTTTCCGGATAACAACACAATATATATAAGAATTATCTTTTTATTTTAAATATATATTTAGATTATGGATAATTCTTATCATTATTATTAATTTAAATCATTTATCTAATCAAATCTATACTATTATCTAATCATTTAAATATTAAATTCGTTTTTATTATTGGCTGATTTATATATTTATTTATTAAGGGTAATATCGATATTAACCGGTTTAACTTTTAACGTGAGAACTCCGTTGCGAAAAATCACTTCGCAAATAATAATATAGATTTTATAGATGTTGGCCAAATTCAATAAAAAAAGCCCAAAACAAACCGAAAGGAATTACATTTGTGAACCATGTCTTTTATGCAAGCTTCTAAATTGTTGACTTGTATATGCTTTGATATTTCATTCAAACTGCTCAAATGTACATCCAACTAAACTCATACTAGATGAACATTTTTTCTAAACATTGATGGTTCAAATCTAAACAACAAACACACAAAAAAAGGAATTTATGAGCAATTGAAGTGTCCACGGGATCTTCGTTTAATTTTGCTACATCTTCATCAACCTTACCTGATCAACGTACTGATCTTTTCCAGTTCAATTTGACACAATTTTAGATTGATCAAACGAACCGAATATATTAAACCAAACCAGCAAGCCTAGTTTGAACAACTAGTCAAATATTCTTCTTCTCAAACGGTTCAAAATTAGAAAAATGAACGGTGAGATTAGACTCTGACCGGTCTTGATTCCGTTTCATCTCCGAGTCAACAGCCATCGCAACATCATCAACCATCTTCTTCTTCCTCCTCTGATTATTACAATTATTATTATTATCCTCCAGAAAAACCCTAAAAAGCTTAACATCGAATCCAAAATCGCGATCCATCTTGTGGAAATCTAACGGAGAGAGAGGCGATGTCATCGGAGATCGAGGTGGTCGAAGAAGTCGAATCGAATCCCAAGGAGAACGGCGAATCAAGCTCCAAACCGATCGAAGACGAGAGTTTGAAGAACGATGTCTACACCGCCGCGGCGTATGGCGATTTAGAGAAGCTTCATAGATTGGTCGAGTGTGAAGGTTGCTCTGTTTCTGAGCCCGATGGTCTTGGCTACTATGCTCTTCAGTGGTCTGCTTTGAACAATCGCTCCGCCGTTGCTCAGTACATTATCGAGGTTACGAAAGTTCAATCCTTTTTCTGAATCTGGGATTTTTGTGTTGGTGTCTGTGGATTGTTAAGATTTAGGATTTGGGGGGGTTTTAACAGCATGGTGGAGATGTACATGCGACGGATCATACGGGACAGAGTGCGTTGCATTGGAGTGCTGTTCGTGGTGCGGTGCAAGTTGCTGAACTGTTGCTGCAGGAAGGTGCTAGGGTGGATGCTACAGATATGTATGGATATCAGGTTTAGCAGCTTCTCTTTTTTGACTAGTTAGTCTTTCTTAGTGGGGATTTTATGTTGTTTTTCAATGCTAGTTGCACATTGCTTCAGGCTGGTATTTAGGTTCTGTTACTATTTTTGGTTGCCATATTGTGCTTGAAGTAATGTAATTAATTCAGTACTTAGTAGTTTGGCAGTTATTTCAGTTAGGAAGATGAGTTCATGCTCAATCAACATTATGCATTTACATTATAAAATGGGTTGATCTAAGTACCTTGGAAAATGAATTTACTTTGTCTTGGAACGATATTGAGCGATCTCTGCTGTTTCCGTTGGTTTAGGAGATTGAAAAATCGAGGTCGTCTTATCCTCCAATTTTTTTTTAGCGAAGCATGGATTATTAAAGTTCTCCGCTGGAGCCAATCAAATAAGTGGATGCATATTAATATCCTTCTTAAACTATTTGCAGCCAACACATGTGGCAGCACAGTATGGCCAGACTGCTTTTCTCTGCCACGTTGTCTCAAAGTGGAATGCTGATCCTGATGTGCCCGATAATGATGGACGAAGCCCCTTGCACTGGTAAGTTTGCTGAATAGTGGAACACAAGCTTGCCTTGTTGAAGTTGTTACTTAGTGTATGGTGTTTGGCTTCTATTCATATTCACTTCGTAATGCTTAGGTTTGCTTGTTCATATGGAGACTGGATAGTTGATTTTAGGTTGTCCTAGTTACCAAATTAGTTTTTACTGGTTCTAAAGTTTCCTTTCATATGAATCTGTGAAGGAAATTTCTGTTTCCATTTAGAGATTAAAATTATATTGGTTTAATATTGTACGTAGCTATTCAGGAGACAGTTCTAATTGTCTTTCTTTTCTTCTCATGTTTTGATAAATTCAGGGCTGCATATAAAGGTTTTGCAGATTCTATTCGCCTTCTTTTATTTTTAGACGCATATAGAGGACGGCAGGACAAAGAAGGTGGCTTACATACATAAATTTTCTTTCACATCCTCCTCCTTTATTTAGTTAGATTAGCAAAACCAGATTTATCATCTTTTTTTTCCATTTTCTTGATTCTGTTATCAGGATGCACTCCTTTGCACTGGGCTGCCATTCGAGGTAATTTGGAGGCTTGCACTGTGTTGGTTCAGGCTGGGAAGAAAGAGGATTTGATGATTACTGACAACACTGGGCTTACACCGGCACAACTTGCTGCTGAAAAGAATCACCGACAAGTTTCTTTTTTCCTTGTAGGTATCCGTTTCACTTTTTTCTGTTGGCATCAACTCTTAGTTTTACTGTTTATTTGATGCTTTCCTAGTGACTGCTTACTGCTAGCAATATATTTGTAGTTGAATCATTCTATTGGCCTGATGTTTGTTGGCACTTGACATACCTGGAAACAAATTACTGTTTGTAGCTGTGCCATGTCAGTTTCTTAAAACCTGCACATATGTTTGTACATTCGAATGAACAGCATCATATTTGAAAATTTGAGAAGTTATTTCAAAGATTCTGTCTGAATATTTCTCTAATACACTTAATTTCAGGGTAATGCTAGAAGGCTGCTTGAAAAGCGATGTGACGGAAGCACTCCCCTTGGAAAATTGTCAAAGTTGGGACTTGCTCCGGTTCTTTGGTCCATGATCCTACTGCTTCTGCTCATATATACTAATTCTGTTATTTTGGGTAGTTACCTTTCCCTCCCCTCCTTTCATCTCTTTTGTGTGCAATATATCAAGTACCTATACTATACTTGCGTACTTATTATTTTATGCATCATTTGGTCATTGCAGCATCAAATCTGCCAAGGCTAACAACTGGGATTGGTTCGCTTGCATGGCTGGGCTTCATTCTTGCAACCGCAGGACTAGTTTTGTTATACCGTTGTAACAAGTAAATGCTCACCCCTTACTTTTATTTCTTCTAAAACCCTTTGCTTAGTTCAAAAATATATTTGTTCTGGGTTTCTTATCCTTTTTAAATTAAATGTTTTTTTTCAGGAAGGATCCAGGTTATATCAGGATGAATATCCATGATCCGCAAACCATGAAAGATGATGTTAGTACCATTAACTTTATTGGTTCTTAAGCTCCATATTTTATGATTACAGATAATCTCGAGTACAATTTTTCTGTTCAATATGCATTACAGGTTTTCTTACCCTTTTACAGGAACCACTGTTAAAAATAGAGCTAAACAACCCTGCTTTGCTTGCTGGGAATTGGACGCAGCTCTGTGCAACATGCAAGGTGCCTCCTCAACCTCCCTTTTATGTCCTGCTTATCAAACCATTATTGATGCACATCATGAAATTTATGTCTTCACGTCTACTTGTTTCTTTTTTGCTCAGATTATCAGACCTCTTCGAGCTAAGCACTGTTCCACATGTGATCGTTGTGTAGAGCAATTTGATCACCATTGTCCTTGGGTATCAAACTGTGTTGGAAAAGTAAGTACAGTTTCCATAGCACCAATTTGACATCAATTACTGTTCTTTCTCAAAGATGTTTGGCATAGAAATCAACAGAAATGTTACTTGGCGTCGCATTACCTCTTCTATTTTTTCTTTGGCCTGCTAGTGGTTTTAGCTTTTAGTTTTGTTCTTCGAACATTATACTAATCTGTGGATTGGGTTTGTTTTTCACTAATTACTTCTGCAGAAAAACAAGTGGGACTTTTTCCTTTTTCTTCTACTTGAAGTTTTAGCGATGCTGATAACTGGCGGAGTCACTCTTGCAAGTATGTTTGTAGTCGAACTTGCTTTTAAAAGCTTATCCTGAAATGTAAAAATCTGGAGAAAACATTCAGAAAAAAGTATAAACGATATATTATATCCATGCAGGAGTCTTGAGTGACCCTTCAGCTCCATCTTCGTTTGGAGCATGGATAAGCCATGTCGCCACTAATCATGTGGGTGCGTTATCCTTTCTGCTTGTTGAGTTCTGCCTCTTCTTTTCAGTTGCCGTCTTAACAGTCATACAGGGGTCTCAGGTGAATACGCAATCCCTTTTTCTTAGTTGCACATCTTTGTTCTCTTGTGATCTAAATGGTACGAAGACTGTTCTAACCTTCTTCTCTTCTCCGATTAATGAACTCTACTTTAGCTACAGAGGGAGCTAGAACTCACTAAGTAGACTAGAGATGATTAACCTATTTTCATGATGGGAAAGTTTTTCTTCATCCAATTTGAATCTCTGTCTCCTTGTCCTCTACAGATATCGAGAAATATAACAACAAACGAAATGGCTAATGCACTGCGCTACAGCTACCTAAGAGGTCCAGGAGGTCGGTTCAGGAATCCTTACGATCTCGGTTGCAGGAGAAACTGCTCAGATTTCTTGCTGAAAGGTTACAACGAAGATATTGAATGTCATGAAGAAGACACAACACCGAGACAAGAGGGCATCAGTATGATGCAGATGCAGCGGAGTTCAAATCTTCAAAACGGCAATGGCCACGTTGCTATCGATGTTAACTCAATACATAATTCGCAGTCAGGACATGTTCATTCTTCCAAGTGCAGCCATAGCCATAGCAGTAAGCCAAAGAGTGATAGTGTTCCTTTGGGGTTGGGACTTGGTCTTGGCCGGAACCCCACTCGACCTGTTGTACCTCCATGATGTGTACCCTCCCGAATGTTATTCAAATGTGCATTTTTGTTGTAAGAAACACGTGTGTCCTCTCATCGCGTCATTGTAACAGCCCATTTCTGGTGAAGATAGCAGTTTAAAAGAAATGGTTGTACGTTATTTATTTGAGTCGACTTATGGAAGCTTGTTATCCACAAGTAGTTTGATAATTCCTTGCTTTTTCATACCATAACCAACACTGCATTACAGATTATATATGTAAACAATAGACTACAACAGACTATCTCAAATGCCTCCACACCAAAATCTTGTTTAGGTCCCAAGCAGGGAAGTAAGAAAGAATGTTTCTTGCTTCACTAGTCGCCAAATCAACTGTGAACGTTACACTATGTGTGTATATGTTTCTTTCTGTTCTACAAAAATCTTAATATGAAATCTCCTGATGTTTTTAAACCCGACCCGGACATGAACCAGACGACTTACCGGGTCACTGGGTTACTGGGTCGACCGCGGGTGAACCGCGGGTTGATAAATAAAACTTTATTAATTATTATATAATAATTAATAATATATTAGCTATGAAAATAAAAATATATAAATTAAAGTTAAATATTTTCTAAATGTTTTTAGAACATAAAATGTATAAATATACAAAATATCAAAAACTAGTTTAGACTTTTTTTTTATAACAAGTTAAAAGGAATGACATCTAAAACAAATCAAGATATAAAATTTATAAATATTTAAATGTCTAAAATATTAAATTAAACTTCAAATTCAAAATAAACCAAAAGTAAAACATCACTGTAATAAATTGTCAATAACAAAAATAAACTAACACCAAATCACATAAACTAATCATTCATGAGTCCACAAAGAATAGAAAACATAGATAATAGAACTTAGAACTAGTAGACAGATTTATGATAATCAAAACAATCAAAAACCGAAAAAAAGAAGAAGAGCAAGGATATACAGAGCAGATTCGCAGGAGTGAGTAGAGAAAAAAAGAAGACGGCAACTAATATCCAAAACGTGAATGACCTAACTTTTAAATTTGAAATTTAGAATATAAAACAGAGTAAAAGTTAAAAACTAAAAAAAAAAAGTAAAAGTTTATTTATTGGTTTAACCGGTATCGGGTTTTGGGTTTTAGTGGGTTTTTCCGAGTTTTTGCGGGTTTTTTAATTTTGGGTTTTTAACAAAACCCGAACCGGATTTATTTTGGGTCACCGGGTTTACCGGTTCAACCGCGGGTCTGGGTCGGGTTTCAAAACACCCGCTGTACCACACAAGGCAAAACCTGCAAAGAGATATCTTTGTGGTTAGATGATGATGACTGAAAGCTAAAGTCGCATCCAGAATGTTAAAGCACTGTAGCAGTTGGTACACATAACAGTCAGGTAATTTATGACAGAGCATACGATCGATCTTGTTGAAAAATGTAACAGACAAAGCATAGTTTGGTCTGTTAAGTTATTTCAATATCTTGAACCAATGCACATAATCATAGATGAAAGAGAAGATCAGAGCTAACACTGGCCAACAACATTCTTAGTTCTTCTATGGCCAAAAGTTCTTTGAAATGAGGCTTTCTCATGTATGTACCTTAAAACAGAGCTTGATCAAGATAAAGACCAAAGTCACTTGTGTGCCACTTTAACCACGTTGGATTCCTGTATTTGACACATGAAAAATATGTTCAATCCTCCTCTTCAATATCTCCTCAAGCTGGTCTGAAGGGATCCCATTTCTCCATCGTTTTGCTTCAGATATATCGTTAAATATCTGTATTATCTCTTCCATGTGAAACCTCAGATCTGCCATAATGAACAAAGCATCATATTAAAATTTCATAGCCTATGTTGTTTCAAACTCTATCAAAGAAGCTAGATTACACAGTACCTTGTAAAGTATTGTCTACCACATTATCATCACTTATCAAGGCATCAACATCTTCCTTACAAGCTCCAGCTAACCCAAACATCTTCACTGCAGCTTCTAAATTCTCTTGGGAGGTTGGTAAGTCAAGTTTGTACTCCATGATTGATCTCTCATAAAGTAGAGCACATGATAAGACATCTAGCCAAGACTTTTTTAACTTTGCTGCTTCATCTGTTGGGCTAGCTTGATTTTTCAACCCTTCCATAGCTCTTTTGATGTTCCTTTCTGCACTTCGATAAAGCTGTACCACAGTTTCATATGGCCATGTTTTCAAATCAAGGTGTCTGACAATTACATAATACCATGAGAGTCTTGCTTCCTCAAACTGTTGGAGACCTAGAGCCATAAGTACTTCAAACAAATTTGGTTTTATTCGCATTGCCTCTTGGTACATCTCTTTTGCTTTCATTTGATCCCTTTGAGCGCATTGATAAGCAGCTTCAACTTGTTCGGAACCACCTCGTAGGAGGCTCAACCTTTTCCTTGCCCTTGTCATGTACACGTTTCCCAGCTTTAACAATGATCTTGCTGCCACTTCTTGGAACTGCTGAGCTGCTCTGTCGAAAGGCCCTTGAGCTTCATCAGAGGTTACCACCTCCTCCATAGCTTCTGAGTTCATTTTCATCCCAAGTTCTTGAAGATTCAAGCATGTATGAAAATCAACATTGGCCTTGATCTTGAAAAGCCTAGCAAACTCAACCATCCAGTCTTCAATTTTACACTTACCTTTACCATTTACCTTTGTTTTGAAAGAATCAGCTGTAGTTTTGAGCTTTTTCATCTCAACTAACCTTCCGTAAAAGGGATCCTGATCAGGACTCACTTCCATCACATAGAACCTCTTAGTCTCCAGTGACCTTTCTGCTGATACCTCACTCATTCTCAGCTCTTCATCTGTTGTGATTGTCACCAAATCTCCTTCTTGGTCCTTGTACTTTATATGAACAGCTCTTAAGTTTGGGAAACGCTCATGAACAACCTCCCTAAGCTGAAAGAGAGTGCAGTTTAAAGGCAACTCAGCTATTCTAATGTCCTCAGAATACACAAACTTCACATCTCTGATACTTTTATCCTCAATTATAACTTTCTCCTCTTGTTTCCCTTTCACTTTCTTTTTACTCTGCTTATCAATAATCTTTTCTTTGCCCTTTTCAGATTCAAGATTGTTGTTCTTCTCTAGCACTTGCTTGCTCTTTTTGTTCTTCTTCCCTCTCTCCTTAAGTTCTTCAGCCCACAGCACAGGAGAAACCTCAATAGGTTCAACGTAATCCGGAGACAGCTCAATCACTGAATCATCATTGACCCTTAACCCTTTGCTCTCTAAAGTCTTCCTAAGCTTCTCAGCAATCTCTGAGGCCATGGGATTGTTTGGATCAAGTTTAGAAACCATACAAACATCTCTCAAAGCCAAATCTAATTTATTCAAAACCTCATAGCATCTTGCTCTCTTCAACAATGCCTTGGTGTGATCAGGAGTGATACTAAGTGCTAAATCACATTCATAGATAGCTTTGGTATACTCTCCTGGTTCTGAATGCATATAACATGAAGCCATGTTGGACTGAATATGAGAAACCTCTACATGATCCTTAGGAAGTAACTTGATAGCTTCCGTATATCTAAGCATTGCAGCTTCAAAATCTCTCTTCTGAAAAAACTTGTTACCTTCTTCCTTAAGTGTTTGTGCTTTTGAAGCAGAAGCTAGAGCTTCAACCTTTGAATTATCAATTTGACTTTGGCTTGTTTCTGGTTCTAACTTTTTCTTTAGCTTCTCCATGTCAACTCTTAGAAGCAAAAAAATACAAAGAGAAGATTCCAAAGAGTTGTACTAAAACAACTAACTCCACAGCCACAGGTATGGCAAATGGGATGATAAATAAATGTGAAACAAGTTCTTATCGGGAAAGAGATATGAAAATTTCCGGGAAAAGGAAGATATGGTAGGAAGAAGAAGAAGAAGTGATGAAAAGAAGATTATGAGGAGACTACACCATGTGGCTCTGTACATGTGTCAGGAGATAGCTTTGTCTAAAAGACACGACAAAGGGTGAAATGGTAGAGCCAACCTTATAATATTCATTCAATTTAGTTTTATATCTTATTCTGAAATTAATTAAATTCGAAAGGAAGAAGAAAGAACCAAATCGTCCGAAAAGGAAAAGGAAACAGAATATATGAAAGTAATCGAATCGAATCATCCAAACTTGCTGACACATGTTGATAAGTACTTTTTGGAGAAGTACTTTTACTTTTGGACTTTACGGACTAGACCCTTTAATCCGGATTTCGGTCTGGTTTTGTTTTGGTTTGTTTTTATTTTATTTTCGGGTTTATACAAAATAGTTATCATAGTAAAATCATATCTAATTTGGTTTAGTTCGGTTTTATACTACTTTTTCAGTTTATTTGGTTTTATACCATATATATTATTATTTGGTTTTAATATGGTCATGATAAAATTGATGTATATAGAACTTATATATTAGGTTGTTGATTCGTAATTTGACAATGAGCATTTTTTGAATTCTGTTCAACAACATTCTATATGGATTAGATTAAAAAAAATTTTGATAGTAAACAATTTAGAAAATCAAAACATAAGTTGAACAAATAGAAAAATGAAGGAAAACATAAGAAAAAAAGAAGGAAACAAGTTTTTCTTGTTGAAATAACCAACATCATTTGAAGAAACTTGATAAGATTAAAAATTTGGTGATTCTCTTGTGTATTTGGAAGTTCATATGCAATTTTTTATAACCAGATATATGCAATGAAAGTTATGTATAACTCATATATTGTTATGTATAATGAAAGCAATATGAAAATTGATCAGTAATTTTGATGTTGAAAGAAATTCTTATACGATATGATCATGATAAATATATATACAGATTTAGATTGTTGATGATCTGCAAATAATCATCTTTCAATTCAACAAACATGAGATTTTATATTGTAGACAATGATCCAATCATGTGCGAAAAAATGTTCTAAAAGAGAGTAAATTGGATATAAAAATTAAATATCATCTAACCAAATATTTAGTCTGCAACAAATTAATGATACATTCAAAACATAACTTTTTCTTTGTAATGAAACACACAATTGATGGTAGATTCTCATGTACCGGTTTTGTGCAAACTAGATACACAAAAGCATGATCATAAATCAAGACTTTACATGTGCATAAATATTAGAAGTATAAATGTACCAAATATAACTTTATTTTAATAAGAAGTATGTAACAAAGATAACTTTATTTTAGTAAAAAAAATGAGATAAACATTAAAGTTTATATAAAACAAAGAACAACACATTAGATTAAAACAATATGTTACTCGTAGTGGTGACTGAGGTAAATCATCTTGTTGGAGAAGATCTTACTGTGCTTTTCGTTTATCTGCCGCGTTATATTTATAAGGATTTATGTCTTTGTATTTCTTGCCTCCTCGAGCTCATGTATCACCCGATCCTCCTCCATCTATTTTCTGAAAAATTCCAATCTATAACTTTTCAATGTGTGACCAAATTTTTTTTAAGAAATAAAACTCATTTTCGTGAGAAAATTGTCTAATGAGAACAACTTTAGCAAAAAAATATAACACATATTACAAAGATATTCCCAATTTTTTTGTTGAAGAAATAATACAACAGAAGAAGACGAGAAGAGATCCAGTCTTACGAAACATCAAGGATGGAAACAAAAATCATAGATCTTAGATACCAAAATTTATCAGAACTTCTCGAAGTAAATTATATACCAAAATTTCCAAAGAAACCTAAACCAACTTGAAAATATCGAATCAAGCTTTCATCTAAAGGTGTTATCTGAAAATAAAGACCCAAAGCAAAAATAAAAATAAGTTTTCACAGTTATATAGGTGTTAAGTTTAATAGAATTTGTTTATATGTTGTTGGGTGGACACAAGCCGAGTACTTGTCATTTTTGGTGTACTTTGTATTTGGTTTGGCTTATTCGAATAATACAAATCTGGATTTATATTTGGTTTATTAAAAACGAATACTTGCACTTTCAATTACTTGCTAAAAAATGGTATACTTGCAAGTACTTGCTCTGTTTTACTATTTGTTGCTTCTGAACTAATTTATAAATTATTATATAATTATTTGTAAATTTTTTAATAATAGTTTATTTATTTTAGCTACAATCCTTGTATATGAATTTAAGAAATGAGTTAGTTGTAATTATAATCTAAATAATTTTTAATAAATAATATTTATTTACTTTTCATATGTTTTAAATCGATCTATGATAAATATAAAATTAAAAAACTCTAAAATATTTTTATAATATATCACTTTTAATTCATTTATTTTATAAACAAGTAATTTGATTATAATTTAGATATTTTTTGTCTAAAAATAAAAAATGGGTAGTAAATCAAGTAATAAGTTACGAGTAACAAACCAACGATGCCAAGTAGTTATTTTCATTTTAGTAATTGATACTTGTCTTGTATTTGCAAGTAATTGAAATAAACGACTTGATACTCAACTTGAACAAAACGAATACTCAATATTAAGAACCAAGTACGAATCAAGTAGCGAGTAGTAAGTAATTGTGCCGACCCCTACACCAGTTTGTTGCACGTATCTCCATACCCCATAGCAAAATAGGAGAAACGTTTTACCATAATCCTTTGTGTCTTTGAAGAACTGGTTTGAGTTTTGACCTTAAGTTCTTTCTTATCGTAATTTGTGCATAAGTTCTAGTACCATGACTATACTTTTTGCTCTTAATTAGCTCTCCATGTATACAGCCAGACTCAAACATAAATGAGCCCTATGCTAAAAGAGATTTGAGACTCATTTTCTCATACAAAATATTTTTTTTTAAAGAAGAATTGAGCCTTTATATCTAAGCGAAATTGCGAAAAAGTTGAGAAAAATACAAGAGTCATGTCCAAATGCACTTCCAGCAAGTCCTATAAAAACTACTACTAGTATACCTGTGACTCAAGTTCTAGTGTACAGATCTATCTACTATACCCTCAAATCTCAATAAGGTTACAAAAGCTTATCATAATATACGTATCCGAGACAGTGAGGTACAATTCTCAGTATCTTTTAATTCCTTTCTGTGTATATAATAGTGGAAAGAAAATATTTACTTATGGCCTCGCATTGCATAAACGAAAATGGAAACTCCATCCCAAATATTAATCGTTCATACTTATGTCCGTTTAGTTATGATCCCCACCAATAATAATTAAAGAAAAAAAATAATGCTACTGACTACAATAATCGAACCCTAGATTTAACGCGCCAAGGAAAACAAAAACATAACTTCCTTGTTCCGCACGAAACAAAAAATTTTCTTTTTTGTTAATCTTGATCATTACGCAATGCGTAGAACCGGCTACGACGTGGCCGTGGCCTATACTTACAACGGAAACGAGGAGACAACGGTTTAACCAAACTCTCCTTCAAATACTTCCTACATCTCTCCGCCTCCACACTCCCAATCCCCGCCAACGAATTCATCAACGCCGTTTTCCTCAGATTCAATCCCGAATCACTCGTCGTGGGACAACACCTTCTCCTCCGCTTCAGCCTCAAACCTAGAATTCCGATCTTCTTATCCGATCCAGAACTACTACTACTACTCGTCGTCGTGGTGATACTAGACCTACTTCGCTTCGGCTTCGAAGCTAGGGTTTCGATGTTCTCGTTTGTTGATACGCGGTGAGATTCGCATCGGAAAGGTCTAGGATGCGTCGTGGGGGTGCACAGAGGACACTTTCGTCTTTTCCTTGTAGATAAAAGGGAGGTGGTGGTGGTGGAAGGTCTCTTTAAATGGAGGATGAGATTCTCTAATCTCTGTAGGGAAGGAGAGAGAGGTCGGAGGTCGACGACTGATGAAGCGCTTGATGATGTTTCAGTAGCCGCCGCCATCACTGCATTTTAGAGAGAGAAAGTAAGCAGAGGAGTTAGAGAGAGAGAGATGAGGTTGTTAATAACTAACTATAAATGGGGTTCTTGTTGGAGATACCGGTTGATTCGGATCCTCTATTTATGGGAGGTTTTACGCAGCGATATCTAGCGGTTTGCATATCGTGAAAGTGTCAAAATGTAAAGTTTAAATAAATGATATTAAATGCTTTTTTTTTCCTTTTCTTTTTCTTTTTTTGTTTGACCTCGTGTAATTTTCCAATTAACAAATACCAAAGCTTTATAATATCAATGTTTTAAAACAATTCTCTCAAATATTTTTTTAAAAGTTTTTATCACAAAAATAAAATTCAAAAACTAAAATGATCAAATATTATTTTTTATTTTGAAAATTTTAATTATTTTTTAATTTGAAATTCTATCCTCGAAACCTCATTTCTCAACTCTAAACAAAAAAGTTTAGGGTTAGTTAAACCACGGTATAAGTGTATATTTACTTATTTTTGATAAAATTTGTTTTGGTGAATTTTATTTTTAAGGCTTATATTCGTTACAAAATTTTTTTTTAGGTCTATCTTAAAAAAAATTTCATTTTTTCAAAGAAAGGTTAAATTATATTCCAATTTATTAGTATCGATTTTTTTTTTCTCCTTTTAAACCGCAAATCCCATATTCATTTTCGATTTCTTCCAATACTCCAATATATTATCCAAATATTTGTTTTCCTCCATCTAGAGTTATTGCACAAATATCTATGATGATCCAAAATGTATTTGTTGAGAAGATTATTGCTCAGGAAACCTTTTCTCGATTTGACCAATTCAACCTATCTAAAATAAAAATATGGGATATTTAAGAATATAGTATTCAAGAAATGAAATATGGTATGTTTGAAAAAGTCATGCACCAATATCTATTTACCGAAGTATTACCGCACTACTTATGATTTATTTTTGCTTAGAGCGCACGCATATACCATAAGCAACTTCATTATAATAAAATGTTACATTTGCAAACTGCAACTATGAAATAACCAGGATAGGGCAGTGAACAAAATTTACCACTGCTCTCTGACTCTTCCTCTTTTTGTTTTTGTTTACTTTTTGACAACGGACAAAGTTTACCATTTCTTTAACCTATACATCACCAAAGTTTTACCATTTCTTTGACCTATACATCAACAAAACTTATGAATCACGGCTCCTTAGTGAACTTCTGAGGCTTACTGCTTGCAAATGCCAACCATACAACCGTCCCCGTCAAGTAGAAGAAAATTGATGGCACAAACAGAGAAAGCTACACGATCATCAGTAACCTTTGAGTAAGTAATTAATAAAGCACCGAACATCATTGGGGTAAGAGTTAGCAACTTACAGTCCATGAATGAGTTGAGTCGAGGAGAAAACCAGTTAGGGCCACACCTACGATTCCAGGTACTGCCCCCACTGTGTTGGTAATGCCCTGAAGAAGAAAAAGATGTTTAGAAAGAATCTATATCTTCATACCCAAATATAATCTCATTAACTCATTGCCATCAAACGCATGGATCTGAGATCATCTCGTTATAATCATAGAGAAACAGACTAGGACCATAACATTGGTTCAAACACAATATAAACTCTTCTTTTGTTTCAGTTTTACCCATTAAAAAATGGTACCTAATGTTAGCTCACATATATTAGGAGTACTTGAGGAAAGGGAAAGTAAGAAGAGTTTTAGAACCAAATGTACCAGTAATATGCTTGCATATTCGGGTGATATGTCCTGATGAGTACAATAAAGTCCTGCAAAAAAAGAAACAGTGTTTGTCAAGTCTGTACAATAAACTTCTTCGGTTGCATCTTATCTGTAACATGTTACTTGAAGATTCTTGATAGAAGATAGAAAAATAGTAGATCTTTAGGTACCTGATAATGCAAAACTAGATAAGGCCAAGCCTGCTGTCAAGATTCCTGCAATTTCCCATGGTGGCAATCCAATGTCTACTGATGAAAGTGTCATGCAGATCGCTGGTGCCAAGAACGCAATCGTTTGACAAATCTTTCGGACCTACATTGGAAATTTCCAAAGGAGTTTGCATATCAAAGCGAAGACAGGTTGGTCTAGATAAGTAAGTAACCATTGGTGAAAACTGACAAAGTGGAACAACTTCAAAAGTGATGAAACGTACACAAGGAGAAAAGATGTGATTTTATACCGTGGTAGTCTCAACTCCATTTGAGATCAGGTAGTCAGCAAATTGTGAAGCAAGGCTTGTCACGAAAATCGAAGCCAAAGGAGGAAGGATGGAAACCTGATCTTCACACCCACATATTAAATTCCAAATGTTATACCCATATGTCCACGTAACTAAGCGTGTAAGAAAATTCATTAAAGCATGTCATAACACTACTGCTTAGTGACAAAGATCAGTAAAAGCTGTGTTGTTGATGTTTCCAAGTAACTCGATCTCAAGGAAACGAACAGAAGCAACACATCATTCTCTTTAAGAGGCAACCCTATAGATGACCAAAATCTGATAGACATACCAATTACCAACACTTAAGCTCAAAGCTATAATATGCACAATAAAGCACAACTTTCTGGACACTTCATTGTGGTCATTGGAGGGAAGATAAAGTTTTAATTTTCCTGACAAGCTTTCTAAGAAGTAAAGAAGCATAAGAAAGATGATCCTATTTAACATGCAAGTCATATTAAAACTAGCATTTTGAAAAAAATCTAATCACCGCAACGCCTGCTTATCAGACCCACAATGAGCCAGGGAAAACAATGTATATTGTCTGCCACACGACGCTAAAATGTTTTTTTCTTTTGTTAAATGCAATGCATAACACAGGCTGAATACTTCATACAAAACAATGCAAGCTGCACTGATATTCCAATGTTAAAGGGAAAACACAATTTAAAAGACAATTCTAAACTTACCCAAGCAGCGTCTCTCAAATTTAGACTCAGCGCCTCACTGCATACCAAAAAACACGGTCAAAACTACTCTTTATCAAAATGATACAGAGTGAAAGATGAGTAATGAAGCTGCAACATAAATCAAGCATCAAGCAGGTCTTTATATGAGAACAGCTGAATAGCCCAGTAAAAGGGAACTAGGTAAACAGGTAGAACAGTGAGCACGCAATTACCTGAAATAAGTCGGTAGCCAAGATAGACATGTATAGTGACCCCAGCTTCCACAAAAGTGAGTGTATATCATTGCCCAAACAGCTGGGCTTTGGAAAAATGACTTCCATGGAATCTCCTGCGGAAAAAATGATGCATTGACTTAAAGCAAATGAAAAGGTTTTGAGGTTTTTAAAAGCATTTGTTTGTAGGTCATTTTTGGCACCGTTTAAGGAGACATGTTTAAATAACCAAGTGAGTGAACATGAATAAAAATAGCCTAACGTTATATCAATTCGAAATGAAAATATAAGAACAAAGCCAAACGAATACAAAATATTGAATAAACTAACCTTCAATGAGTCCCCCAATTCTTCTCGTGTAGCTTTCTTTGGTTTATGCGAAGTAGTGGTCCCATCACCTATCAAACAAAGGGCAGTCCTGATTGTAAATATTGTTCAAGTCCATGATCCAAAGCATTGATTGAGTGTAGTCATAAACACCAAAAGGTGACTTGTTCACATGTACATTCTAAGAATGCTTTTCATCCCTGATATAGTAACTTCTCCAGTTCGGAATGATATGAACTTAGTAGTACGTTAGAGAAGGATTTACAATTAATTCTCATCTCTTACACTTCTCTTACACATTAATAATGAAACGACTTTAGTATGGCTTGGGCACTAGAAGTCATGAAAAAAGCTACACGGTAAATGAATGTGTAATAAAAATCAAACTACGTGACATCTAAGTTCCCTGGATAGATTCATACTCAAACAAAAGATAGTACTTCGATGACATATATTCAAGATTAGGAATTTGAATAAGGAAAAGGAAGGAGAAAGCACCTCTATGTGAAACTTCTTCTTCTTTAAGAAACTGAAACCCAATGAACCTTCAATATATAGGGTACAAAGTCAGAATACAGAAATACTAAAAGTACCATGTTGGCATCTCATTTGACATCCTTTTCAGCTGAATGCAGGTTAAGATGATATATCCAAAACATCAGACAACAACGTTGTGAAAGTGTTTTCTCGGCACTCGAAAGAGACTTACCAGCCAACACCAAGGAGACCAAACAGGTAAAAGACAGATTCCCAATTAAAGCTTTGGATAATGGGAGGAGCCAATAGAAGCCTGCGGAGGTAATATTAACCAAATAGAAACAATGAAAAAACAAAACCACATATTTGTAACTTTCACAATTTTAAGTATGACATCAAGAGAACCATTACCCCAGAACACTTCCCAAACTCAATCCTCCAAAAACAAAGCCTACTGCCCTTGAGCGCTCACCAACAGGTATCGTCCTGTACTCAGAAGTTGAATGGCACAATTAGGATATTTTTTTAAAAAAATGGGGATAAAAGGTATAAAACTATATACTCTCAGCCAGAATTTCAAGCTTAAAGCGACTAAATGGCATGAATACGTAATTTCATCTGTAGTAAGAAAGTGTCGAGTTGTTGGATATTGATTTGCCCATGGGCTATGTTATGTATGAACATGCTACTACCTATAAAAACAGATAGATTGTAGTAGGTTCTCATCTAGATCAAGAACTAATATCGAAAGACAAGGCTGCATAAGCAGTTAAACCATATCATCTAATATTCATGTATGAGCACTCTTCAAATTTGCTCCAGAATAGTACATGCCTGGCAATAAGGTCCGTTGCAGCCGACGGGGAAACACCTTCTCCTATTCCCACCTAAAGTTACAAATCTCTGTGTTAAGGCAAAGACATAATGTAAGGCTAGAGCAGGGTAGGGGACAGAGAACGTAAGAGCTGAAGAGATGTTTATGACTAAGGATTGTGTAACAAGACCATGACTCTCTACAAGAAACAAGACATAAAGATATGAATCTACATACCAAAATTCGAGAAAAGATTAACCCGGGCATAAATCCAGCAAGTAGTGGAACAAGTGCTGTAGCGAATGACCATGTAAATACACCAATCTCCAACACCTTTCTGCATTAGAGAAAATGAAGGATACTTTGAATAAAATGATGCATAAAGCAAGAGCAAGAGCAAGAGCAGCCCTGAGGAAGAGAGGTTAGGAAAAAAAAAAGACAAACCTGCCGCCAAAAATCTTGGAAAGCCAACCTCCAGGCAACTGGCTCAAAGCATAACCCCAAAAGAAAGATGACTGTACCAAGCCAGCCACAGATGAACTCCATCCAAACTGGTGTGACATTGGTATTATAGCAATACTCAAATTCACCTACAAAGATTCTCACCACACACTTATAGTTAGTTAACTAATCATCTCCATCTAACAGCAAGCAACCTAAACCATATACCCAATAGTAAAAATCAAAACTTTATTCAAAATTCAACCAAGAAAATCACCTTATCCATATTGCAGATAACAAAGGCGATGGAAGTAGCACCGATAAGCTTATATCTCTCAGGTATGTTTTTCCACGGAGGCCAATTCTGTTCTAAACCCGTTTCAGTGGTCAGAGCTTCGGAATCAGAACCAGGATTTGGAAGCTGGGGAAGGTCTTCTTTGATAGGGGAGTTGGGAAGCTTCTTGCTTTCTCTGACACGTTCAGTGCCACTGGCTGAGCACTTAACCCTTGATTTAATGTGGGGGAAGGAGCGAGTGGTGATGGTGTAGACGGAGAGGAAAGGCTGTTTGTGTGTGTGGATGGGTGAGGGGAAGAATTGGTTGTCTGGTCTCAAGGGAAGAAGCCTCGCCATTTTTGGGGTGTCAGAGAGAGATTGGACAAGAAGAGGAAGTAAAATTTGGGAATGAAGAAGAAGAGGGAGAGAGGAGGACACGGTGGAGAAATATTAAGAGCTATGTGTGGCTTGCGGTGGAGAGAAGGGAACTTGTCTTCAAAAATGTGGGTCCCGCTTCGGTATCAAAAGCTTCCCTTTGCGTGACTCTCGTAAACTACTTCGAAGTCAGCATCTTTCTTCCAAACATATGGTCAGAGACTTTAGTAACGAGGATTTTGTCCAAACCGAACTGAACCCCGAAATTTTTGGTTTTGTTATTCGGTTTTAGTTTTGGTTTTGGTATAAGTTCGGTAATGATTCAGTAGGGTTTTGAAAAAAAAAGATTTTGTTCGTTTTTTTTTGTTTCTAAATCATAAATAACCGAAATTAACCAAAATAACTGAATTGAGCTAATCGTTACTGTATTTAAAGGAAAACTGAATTTAACCGATATATCCAAAATTTTAGAATACTATACTGAATTCTAGCCGAAAACAAAGAAAAAAGTTATTCAGAAATAAAACTACAATCAGTAATGAACCTATAACAAACCAAACCAAATCATTTTTCGGTGTACTTTGGTGGGATTGCGGATGAACTGAATAAACCAAATTGAAAATAACCAATCAAAAATAACCAAATAAACAGAAAGAAACAGCAGGCCAAGTAAGGAGTTGTTTAGAGATTTTTGAGTCAGCGAGCTATTTATCCACAAGAACTATCATATAGTATCATATATCTACTAAACTATGCCTCGTACAAATTTATTTCTCCCTAGATCAATAGTTCGAAACTTAATTACCGATATACTATACTTTTTATTTGTTAATTGTTAATCATATAACTTAAACCAATTAAAGAAGTCAATAATCTAATTGTTATACAAAAATGAAATGTTCATAAACTATTCAAACTCCACATTATCTATATCATCAAAGAAATTTTGAAAATGTCATATTTCAGACAACTTCTTTTTTTGATAAAATTTAATTTTTATTTGGTTTTAAAATGGTTTGGTTGACAATAATCTGATTAGACCATTGTTTATGTGTAATTAAGTTCCAAACTATTAGTTTGGGAAGAAATAAATTTCGAATTATAGATTCGGAAAGAAATAAATTAATAATTTATAATTTGGGGAGATATGACACAAGGTGATAATTCGATGGATATTTGAAGCTATATGACAATTTTGGTGGAATATCACGTTTACCCGAGATTTTTTTAAGTAAAACATAACTGGAAAATGACATTGTTTGCTAAGAGCATCTCCAAAACTCTTTAATTTTAAGGTTTGAGCAAAACTTTAAAATAATATTTTTGGGTCTTATTCTCCAAAAGCAAAACCTTATAATAAATTTTAATTTTTTTTATTTTACATAACAATCTTTATATTTAATAAAACAACTAATAGTATAAATATTTTATAATAACTATAAAATATCCAACAAAATTATTATAAAACAAAATTAATAAAAAATATATTATATTATACTAAAGGATTAATATAAATAAAAACATACAAAGTAAATCATGAAATTTAAACAAATTACATATCTATTCATTATAATTAGCTCCATAATGATCTCATATATGATCAATTAAGGTATTTTAAAGTGATAAATGAGCATTTTTATCTTTTATTTGAAGATTACGAACTAAAAAGTTTTGAAAACGAGCATTCTCTTTTATTGTCATTTCGACTTATGTCACTGGCGCTGATCTTGAATCTCTAATTGGTTTATTGATATCACGTTCATTTTCAATAATCATGTTATATGTTTATTACTGTGTGTTTGTATTTTGAATTTCTTGTATTTTATATGCTGTAATATTATTTTGTATGATATATATTGCAGTTAATTAAATATTTTCTATTAGAAAGGACTAAAATGATTAAATTAAAATGTTATTGACCGTATTTGAAAGTTATACAAGTAAAATGAATTTTAAATATAAAGTTTTATATAGTGAAACTTTATATTTGAGATTTCATTATACAAAATCTAAAAATATAAAGTTTTAAGGTTGCTTTTACAGTACACAAAACCTTTTACTTGAAGTTATAAAGGAGTTTCAGAGATTCAGAGATGTTATAAGAAAAACCAAGTTTTTGAAATTCGTGTTCTGCGTACTAAATTAAATATTATCTTTTCTTTGGAGCAAGTGACAAAGTCAAGATCTGTCATCTTGTCTATTACATAAGCTCTTCTTTGGTCTCTCAACATGCTACACCGAACAAAGATTGACTTCCTCGCAATTCGCAAACCAGTAAAGCAGCATATGGAGAAGCCAAAGTTCAAAACCGTTCAAGAAGTGATTGCATCCGATGAAGGACTACCTGAAAGATATCTCCACACACCCACCGTGGATACCGAAAGTCAACCTCTTGACGCTCCCGTGCCGGAGATGGATATTCCAGCCATCGATCTCAGTCTTCTCCTCTCTTCTTCTTCTGAACACGGTCAACAAGAGTTGAGAAAGCTTCACTCTGCGCTCTCTACATGGGGCGTTGTTCAGGTTTGACTCTTTTTCAAGTGATGATACAAAATATGTAGTAACTCGTAAGTTCTGATTTGTTAACTGAAGCAGGTGATGAATCATGGAATGACAGATGCGTTTCTTGACAAGATCTATGAGCTGACCAAGAAGTTCTTTGCACTTCCGACAGAAGAGAAGCAAAAGTATGCTAGAGAGATTGGTAGTATCCAAGGATATGGTAACGACATGATTCTGTCTGATGATCAAGTTCTTGATTGGATTGACCGTTTGTATCTCACTACTTACCCTGAAGATCAACGTAAACTTCACTTCTGGCCTGAGATCCCACTTGGGTTCAGGTAAAAAAAAAATCATACTGTTTCAATCTCAACAGCATCTTGGTTATATTGACTTTGGTGATTTTTTTCAGGGAAACTTTATATGAGTATACAGTGAAGCAACAAGTAGTGATTGAGCAGTTTTTTAAAGCCATGGCTAGATCTTTGGAGCTAGATGAGAATTGCTTTCTAGACATGTATGGAGAAAATGCTATGATGGATACAAGATTCAACTTGTATCCTCCATGTCCAAGACCAGATAAGGTTATTGGTGTCAAACCACATGCTGATGGTTCTGCTTTTACTCTTCTCTTACCTGACAAAGATGTTGAAGGGCTTCAGTTCTTGAAAGATGGCAAGTGGTATAAAGCTCCTATTGTTCCTGATACAATTCTGATCAATGTTGGAGATCAGATAGAGGTAAGGTTTCATTTTATAAAATGCAAATGGTTGGATTTGAAGATAAGTGTAGAATTTGAGATAATCTCTTGTTTGGTGTTTAGATAATGAGCAATGGGATATACAAGAGTCCTGTTCATAGAGTGGTGACTAACAGAGAGAAGGAGAGGATATCTGTGGCAACGTTTTGTATTCCGGGTGCTGACCAAGAGATTCAACCCGTAGAGGCGCTTGTGACTGAGACAAGACCAAGATTGTATAAGACAGTTAAGAAGTATGTTGCGCTCTACTTTGATTACTATCAACAGGGTCGAAGACCGATCGAAGCTGCTTTGATCTGATTATACTTTTCAAGTCTTGTTCTAATGTTAAAAAAAAAGAAGTCATGTTCTTGGTTTCACAAATGAATATGTTTCTTTCATGACTTGATCACTAAAGAGAATAATACCGTTGCTTTGTTGTTTTGGAACTGTGAGGCTGCATTGTGTTGTGTTTGCTACTCGTGAGAATATCATGAAGTCTGAAGTTCATCTTCACAGAACACACTAAGGTCTTAAATGAGAGTGAGATTTATATGTGATTGCATTCTTGAGTTAATCTTGAAAAATATTTCACGTTTTTTTTTTAAACACAAACTCACTGCTTTTACTGCTAAAACTGTAAAAATGTTACTTTGTAAATTTTGTGATTAAAGATTGAATTTTTTTGTTATAAGAAGATATAAATGATCATAAAATTCCATATGAATATGAAATGTTAATAAATATATATTAATATATATATACGTTCAAATTAAAATATATATCATATAAAAAATACATGTATGTTAATTTCAAAATTTTCGTTAAAAGGTATTGAGACCTTAATATTTTAGTTTAAAAATTTGAATAGATTTTTAAATGACTATAAATTATTAAAATTATTAAAAATCTCACATTATTTTTTTATTAATGGTTTAAATTACTTGTTAGCAAAATATAAAAATGGTAGTAAAATCCTACAAGTAGGAAACCTCAATTAATAAATATAGATACGAAAATATGTTATATATCTATATCAATATCAATTAAATTTAATTATATATTATATAAAATAAATCAAAATTTGTATATAAAAAAGGGATTGTTTTGATTTATGTGCTTATTTCAATGTTCAGCATCTTTCCTCCGAACATATGGTGAGACTTTATGTAATGAGAAAAAAGTATAAACTTCGGTTGATGGTCACGTTTTACGATTTGATCAAGTGGTTTAGAGATTTTTCAGACAGAAGAGATGACATTGTTTGGTAAAAACAGTGTTACCAAAAGGGTGTTTTTTTTTTTTTTTTTTTTTTTGTATCTGGCCTTCTGCTTCTGTGTAGAAAAATTGTATTATCTTTTGAGTAAGAGAAACAAGTACAATTTTATTCGTTAAATTTCATTTGATTTATGATTCATGTCGATTCGATCTGAAAAATTCGAATATTCGTAAGTTTTCGAAGTAAAGCAAATATTAAAAATTAATATTCATTAATACAGAGCAAATTACAAATATTAAAATTCTAGAAGTGGATATCCGATCTGCTCTGACTTTTATACAAACAAATATATATCTACAATTAAATATAAAGAAATTTCCTACGATAGACCTAAATTTTTTTTGTCCCATATATAGACCTTAAAAATAAAAATGACCAAAATAGACTTAAATATTTTATAAAAAATTCGTAAATATACCCTTATACCATTTGGGTTAACTAATTCTAGATTTTTTTTGTTTAAAGTTAAGAGTGGGATTTTGGAGGTAGGATTTTCAATTGTTTTTAGAAAAAAAAAACTTAAAATTTTTAAAATAAAAATGTTATTTTGGTCATTTTATTTTATGAGGTCTATTTTGTGATAAAAAAAAAACTTAAAAAGGTCTATTTGAGAGATTTTCCCTTAAATATAATGTTTAAATATAGAATTTTATATAATTATTTATTTTAATATATAATTTTGTTATTTATAAAATACATATAAAGTATTAAATTAAAAAGGAATATAGAATCTTTATAAAAGCTATATTTTCTAAAATTATGTGTTTTATCAAAAAAAAATCTATTTCACTATAAAAAAATTATAGGACATATAGTTTCACTAATTTTCACTCTTGGTTTAATATTATGTAAAAATATTTATTTTGCAAACAAACATGTATAGTTTTTTTTTCTAAATTTACTTGTATTAAGTAAAATGTATAAAATATCCAAAAAATTTTCTAAACATCAGTAAAACCTGTCCGAAACAAATCCAGAAAAAAACTAGATATATATTGAAACAAATTACAATACCAAAAGTGAGCTCAATCATATCTGTCCCCACCCCTGGTAACAAGTGGCACAGTAAAGATCGCTTCTGTCTATTACATAAGCTCTTCTTTGGTCCCAATATTCTTACTCATCAAATAAAGGTTGTCTGCTCTCTTTCAAACCAGTAGTGACAGCTGATGGAGAAGCCAAGGTTCAAGACTGTCCAAGAAGTGATTGCAGCCGGTGAAGGACTACCGGAAAGATATCTCCACACACCTACCGGCGAAATGGAAAGCCAACCACTTGACGCTCCCGTGCCGGAGATGCATATTCCGGCCATTGATCTTAGTCTTCTACTCTCTTCTTCTTCTGAGTACGGTCAACAAGAGCTGAGTAAACTTCACTCTGCGCTCTCTACATGGGGTGTTGTTCAGGTTTGACTCTTTTGAAGTGATGATGTAAAAAAATATGTGGTAAGTTCTGATTTTTTGTTAACATGAACCAGCAGGTGATGAACCATGGAATGACAGAAGCGTTTCTTGACAAGGTTTACCAGCTAACCAAACATTTCTTTGCACTTCCAACCGAAGAAAAACAAAAGTATGCTAGAGAGATTGGTAGTACCCAAGGTTATGGTAACGAGATGATTCTGTCTGATGATCAACTTCTTGACTGGACTGACCGTTTGTATCTCACTACTTACCCTGAACATCAACGTACTTTTCAGTTCTGGCCTGAGATCCCAGCAGATTTCAGGTAAAAACGTTCAATAAATATAGTTAGACTGTTATTAAATGTTTTATACTCTCTCCATTTCAAAAAGTTAAACGTTTTAGCATTTTCACATATATTAATGAAAAACATAAAATTTTGATTACCAATATATCATTTATTATAGATAACAGATCCCTATATTTTTTAACTAATAGAATTTTGAGAAACACAATTATTTTTTTTAGAATCTACAATTTTCATTAAATTATACATTAAAAATGTAAAAAAAAAATACATCTTTTTGAAACAAATATTGTTTCTAGAATGTTCATCTTTTTGAAACGGAGGGAGTAGAGGATTATGGCCTATTGGAATTTTTTTTTTTTTTAGAACACTGTTTTTACTACTTCCAAAGTATCATATGGTTATTGACTTTGGTGATTTTTTTCAGGGAAACTTTACATGAATATACATTGAAGCAACAAGTAGTGATTGAGCAGTTCTTTAAGGCTATGGCTAGATCGTTGGAACTAGATGAGAATTGCTTTCTAGACATGTATGGAGAAAATGGTATGATACATACAAGATTTAACTTGTATCCTCCATGTCTAAGGCCAGACAAGGTTATTGGTGTTAAACCACATGCTGATGGCTCTGCTTTCACTCTTCTCTTACCTGACAAATATGTGGAAGGGCTTCAGTTCTTGAAAGATGGCAAGTGGTATAAAGCTCCTATCGTTCCGGATACTATTTTGATCAATGTTGGAGATCAGATAGAGGTAAAGGTCTCATAATTGAACTGCAAATGGTTGGTCTTGAAGATTGGTTGATAATCTCTTGTTTGGTGGTGTTTAGATAATGAGCAATGGGATATACAAGAGTCCTGTTCATAGAGTGGTGACTAACAGAGAAAAGGAAAGGATATCTGTGGCGTCTTTTTGTGTTCCCGGTGCAAACCAAGAGATTCAACCTGTTGAGGCGCTTGTGACTGAGACAAGACCAAGATTGTTTAAAACTGTTAAAAACTATGCTGACCTCTACTTCGAGTACTATCTACAGGGTCGAAGACCGCTCGAAGCTCTGCTTTGATCTCATGATACTTTTCAAGTCTTGTTCTTAGTTTCACAAATTAATGAATATGTTTCTTTCATGACTTGATCACTAAAGAGAATAATACCGTTGCTTTGTTGTTTTGGAACTGTGAGGCTGCATTGTGTTGTGTTCCTACTCATGATTAATTTATCTTTTGATTACATAACTCCTAGAATGAATTAAATGTTTCAATTTATTTTTCTGAGTATCAAACTAAAATGTAAGAGAATATATAAACTGGTTAACTATCACTCTTTTGGTTCTGGTTCTGTAGACATGCTTTGGACAATAATTGAAAGACAACACCCATTAACAAAAAAAAAACACCCATTAACAAAAGAAAAATGAAACACCGAAAAACTTGAAAACCGTAGAAAAAGAATATAATAGCACATAAAATTAAGCAACATAGAAAAAAGATTTTAGTAGATTTATACCATTTGTCTCCATCTTAACCGGAAAATTATGACAATTTGCACTGAAGAATTTTGTTAAAGAATTAGATTATTATTCCACAATCTCGCAGCTCCACAGAATGTCCATATATACAGTCACACACTTCGTGCCCGTATTATAATCTATAGTGATATTAGTAAAATGGGATGTGTTTGCAGTAAGCACTTAGGAGGAACAAGAACAAGGCTTGAAAACATCTCGCTTCTTGCTTCTCAAACCTTTTGTAAGTCTGTCAATACACAATAGTACTGACACATGTGTAGTTACTAACGTACGAAATAGTTATTATTAGTTATACTGCATGGAGGTTAATTTACTTCTTTTACACGAGTTGGTAGATGTTAGAGAGAGTAACACAACTGTTTTGGGGTTTGCAGTTAGCGAGGCTGAAGTTGAAGTTCTACATGAATTGTTCATCAAACTCACTTCTTGTGTCAGCAATGGCAATTTAATAACCAAAGTTAGACTCCATAAGTAAATATTCTTTCTACAATACTTGTGAATAAGGTCTGTTTGTGTTATGATTATATAGGTTTGTTTCAGGATGGTTTTCAATTTATCTTAACCAAGGACACCAAGAGACATAGTCTTTCCACGGAGCGGGTAAATTTTTTTACTATATGTTTTTGAACTTCTTTTAATGCTGAGACAAACATGATCATTTACATTTCTCATACGTACTTCTCTTAATATTCTTAAAGCTAGAAAGTATAATATTCTTTATTTATTTTTGCAAAAAATATTTTATGTAATTTTACATTGCTCAGACATATACATGCAGATGTTTGGATTGTTCGATATGAGAAACGATGGTGCTATAGATTTTGGAGAGTTTGTAAACTCTCTCAACCTTTTCCATCCGAACTCTCCCCAAAGAGATAAAGCCTTATGTATACTTGAACACTTTACTGTATAGTTTTTAAGAAAAAAATTTATAAACCATGTTATTATTAAATATATTTTGTGATAAAAGTCCCATGTTAAATGTTTATCACTTGTTTATAAACAGTTGCATTTCGATTATACGATACTCGTCAGACTGGATTCATTGAACCAGAAGAGGTACGTCGTCATCGTTTTCACACAAAATAACAAAACACCAAAAGTCAAAGAAAACTACACGTATATATATCTCTAATACCGTATAAGAATAATCACAGGTGAAAGAGATGATAATAGACGTTCTAGAAGAATCAGAACTGATGCTACCTGAAAGTATCATCGACTCGATTGTGTCTAAGGTAGGTAATTATGTATGATATATCACAGTTTAAGAAACTAAGGTTATATACCGGTTTAAGTTATCGATATCATTTCTATATTTTAGGAAACCTCATCAAGTAGATATGAATCGATGTTTGGTATGATAAATCAACACAGCACATGTGATTTGATATTAAAAAAATATGAACATTATAATTAATGTTCATATGCTGTGTTGATTTATCAAACCAAACATCGATTCATATCTACTTGATGAGGTCTCCTAAAATATAGAAATGACAATTAAGACAATGAATTATATATGTGTTCATAGGATGGAAATAATTTCTTACAAATCTTGCTTGTCATAAATTGTGATTGTTAAAATCTTAAGTGTGATTGTCTTGATGGTGGGAGATTGATATCTCACTAAATTTTGCAGACATTTGAAGAGGCTGATAGGAAGAAAGATGGGAAAATAGATTTGGAAGAATGGGAGAACTTTGTGGCCATGCATCCTTTGACGCTCAAGAACATGACCATCCCTTTCTTGAAGTAACTTGTTTATTTCCATATAACATATATACACAATTTTACCAAAAAAACATATATACACATTTTATAAATACACGCAAAAAATAATATTTTGGGAAAAGATGAACCTTTTTTGATAATTGCTGATGAGTGCATTTTTTGGGTTACATCTTTGAGCATCAGCATCCAATTTGGTACTGCGTGTATATTCTTTTTGTCATCTATCTCCCTAGTCCCCTATACACAGATTTTTAAATGTTTTCTTCTTTGATTAAATATTTGTGTATTATCCTTGTCCTTTACAAATGAAGACATTTTTTCTTACATTGAGCCCTTTCATTTCAGGGACTTACCACGAACGTTTCCAAGCTTTATCTTCAATAAAAGTCAGATATTGACTGGTGATGATGTGTCGATAGCTAAAGTGGAAGGATCAAAGGTTCTTTTATAAAATGATAAAAACTCAAAATGTAATATTATTTTGTAACTAAATGTCTTGACAATATTGTTAGCCTATATAACAAGATGTTAAACGTTCAACTAGAGTTTAATATGGCTATAGATTAGTACTTTGCTCATATTAGAATAGCACAAGAAACACAATCTTATTTCACATTACATTATCATTGATTTTTGTTAATATTTCACATTGTTTAGAAAAGCTTACATACATGTACATTTTCACATAGTTTTATACGTTATTAGTGCATGACACACATGAGTTCCAGGGACTTAGCTGTCATCATCAAAGCCATGAAAAAGCAGAGAACTAACCTTCTTGTTTCTGTTTGCTTCCATGCTCTTATTATTATTCTTGCTTACATAAACGGATACACCTTCACCCTGTTGAAGCCTTCTCATTCTTCATGATCATATGAAAAGATTTAACTCTATCTTCCCCAACGATCTCTCTAAGAACATCATCTTCAATCTTCTCAGCTTGCCAAAGAGATGGATCCTCAACAAACTCCTCACTAAATATCATACTCGAAACCCATTCTTTCCATGTAGTTCTCTTGTACTTATCTTCCTCCAACGTTCCTCTAGACAAGAGCTGATAAACATAAACAACTTTCTGCTGTCCCGGTCTGAACGCACGAGCTATAGCTTGCTTTGTCTTTGAAGGGTTCCACTCCGAGTCAAGCATGATGACTCTCGAAGCTGCTGTTAAGCTAATTCCTTCTGCACAAGCCGTGATCGAAGCTAGTAAAACTCTTGAAGGGCTTCCAGGCTCTTCAAACTTGTCTATCACTCTACCTCTCTCAAACACCTCTTGATCACCGGTTAAGGTCAAGATCTCTCTCCCTCTTTGCCACCTGAAAATGCTCTCAAACAGTTCGGTGAACAGACGGATCGGTGCAATGTTGTGGCAGAAGATCAAGATCTTCTCCCTCTTGACTACTCTGAACACTAGGTTAAGCACAAACATGACTTTAGATCCTTTCTTTGCGTCGTGCTTGAGCTTTTCGATCTCTAAAAGTTCTTGCGGGTTCAAGAACTTTGCGCAACAGGCTGTGGTCTTGACCAACCAAGGATGTATAGCTGCTAATGTAACCAGAAGCTCAAGCTCTAGTAGAAAGCCATGATAAGACGCCATTACATTCTCAAGTTTTGTGAGAATCTTATGCTGTATGTCCGTTGAGTTCATCAACAATGTGTAGATCTGCAAACCGGGAAGAGCATCACCGTTACCACTTCCACTTCCTTCATAGTTATCAATGAAGGTAGTAGTCATGTTCCTAAGCATGTTGAGACCTTGAAGACGTTCTTCTCCCACACCAGCATCAATCTTCTTGGCGATGTTATCAAGAAAGAACTTGCGAGCTCTGTTCTCAAGCAGGTGAGGAGCTTTATTCACACCTTGGTTGGCTTTGAACTTCTGATCTAACTCCATTAGAACTTCATGAACAAACTTTGGTCTAGCTAAACACAAAGTGTTGAAGTACTCACAGAAGTTGTTCTGAAACAAAGTACCTGAGAGAAGCACTCTCAAGTCAGTACTAACTTTCATCAAACCCTTGCGTAATCTTGACTTGGTGCTCCTAGGGTTATGTCCTTCATCGAGAATAAGAAGGCCAGGACTCTCTCTTAGCACTTTAGCCATGTACTTCCTGTGAGCAAACTTGGAGTCTTCCCTCATCAAAGTCAGAAACGAGGTGTAACCCATTACAAGAACGCTAGGGTGTGCGTGCCATTTCTGTATCTTCTCTAAGCAGTCAAGAACATGCATAACATCTTGGGTAGGTTTAGGAACTCCTTTGAAGTTAACTACACTGTTCTTCTTGAATACACAGTAGGTTCTTCTTCCATGGATCAAATGAACCGGAACTGGGATCTCCCATTTGATGAACTCTTTGTACCAAGTGTAGAGAGTTGTCTTTGGAGCAAGAACCAAAGGTCTTTTACCAGGAAACAGCTTTAAGTAGCTTGTAAGGAAAGCAATCATTAGGAATGTTTTACCAGCTCCTGGAGCATGAGAGACCACACAACCTCCTATGTTATCTGAAGTTGGATCCATAAGAGGAGGCTCCACAGATCCTGCTAGGTTCCTCCAAAGAAACTCAAAAGCTCGCCGTTGATGCATGTGTAGCTTTCTCTTAAGGTGAGGTATTAATGCCCAAACGTTGTCGCTTTCTTCAGCTGCAAGCATCTCAGAAGACTCATTTGGCATAGTGTAAGCTTTGCTTGTGGATTCTTTGTTTCTCAGTTTAGTATTTATGTCATCTTCTTCTATCTGCTTAGTCTCTATGGTCCACTTCTTATGTTCAGCCTATTGAAACCAAAACCATGAATTATAGTCATTTATAAAGCGAAGTAACATTATATGGTTGAAAAGTGATTCACTTACAAAAGGTGCAGAGACATGTTTGATCTCACTTCCTACATGACCACATAACCTACAACACATACCAATCTCTTCATCCAGCATATAATCATGTTCACAACCACTTTTCACTTTTTCAAAAGCTTCATTGTCCACTCTTACCTACATTATCAACGTTTATATGATATAGTTTCAAGATAAGAGAATGATATTTGGAAGAGAATGATATAAATAATACCTCATTGTCATCAAGAATGTAAGAAGAAGCCAAACAAAGTTCCATTTCTCTCCATAACATATCATTCTCTGAAGTCTCTCCATCACCACCATCTTCACTAGAGGCTCTTTCCATCTCCCATCCGTGTGGCTTAGAACCGAAGTTGCTCTTCTTTAACTCCTCCCACTGGTCAACAACACTGGTTGGCTCGTTCTTGGAAGCTATTGTTGAATCAATGTTGCTCATGTAGGCATCTATCAGCTTGTTATATGCACCTGCACTTAACGTTACTTTCTTATACACCTTTGGTTCATCAGAACTTTTATTCTTTTGAGCAGCTGACCGCGAAGACGATCTGGTTACTCGTGTTTGAACCGTCCTCACCACATGGTTAGGACCTTTCCAACATAGATCAGACTCCATCATCTCTTCCATCTCAGTTGTTTTCTTACCGAACTTCACAGACTTGCTTCGGTACTTCTCAATCTCATCAAAGTAGTTGTCTCTTGAGAAACCACCACCTTGGTTTAAGGTATTAGCATTAAGACCAAACTGTTCCAAGGGTATAGGATCAAACACTGGAGTGAAAGGCATAACATTCAGCTTGGACTTCCTCTCTGTTCCTCCTCTCTTCTTCTTTACCATAACTATCTCTCCTTGCCTACGTTTTGCTATCACTTGTAGAGACTTCCTTTGTTTTACACGTCTTCTCTTCTTCTCTACCATAACAATATCTCCTTGACTACGTTTTGGTTTCACTTGAAGAGACTTAGATCTTTTTATCTTGAACAAATCATTATGAGTATCATCATCATCCTCATGATCACTTTCTTCTTCTTCATCATCATAGTCCTCATCTTCCATACTAATCACAGCCATTTTTTCAAACCGGTATGGCATCATCCGCACCCAACCATCATTTGTATCTATCTGAAAATCACATCCTGTATACCTATCTGGCCTCATAACTCTTCTCTTGGACCGACGCAGTTCCACAACCTCATCTTCTTCAGAGTAAAGTTCTGTTTCTTGGTTCACTTCAAGATCTACTACATCCGCAGGATTAAACTTAACCACTTTGGATAAAGAGACACCATCTTCCACTGTCATATTCATAGAGCTCAAAGAACTGCTAGATGCTTCATTTGTTACAATCTGATAAACCATCTTGTTCTGCACTGTCCTTATGTGGAACACAATGTTCTTCATTACCGAAGTAACAAGCAACCAAGAAAGATCAGGCAAGAAGTTGCCTAAAGAGAGTCTTGTTTTCATCAAAGTAGTACAGTCCTCAGATAACTTCCACCTGTAGAACTGATCACTACTTTGTTCCTTGTAAAACTTTTGGAGGATAGAGATTTGGTTTAGACCAATGATTACTGAATCTCTGTTGATTCTTTGTCCTTCCATTCCAATGCAGCCTTGGTCTATGTAGATTCTTACATAGATCACACATGTGCATTCAGATTCATGTGGCTTCCTCTCTATAGAAACAATCCTAGCATCGATCCAAACCTATTCAAGAAAAGAAACAGATCATAGATTAAACTGAAATAATATTTTGGTTAGAGTATTTCAAAGTTACATGTATCTACCGGTTCCAAGTCATCTTCATGGAGAGGATAGAGGATACAAACATCGATACCAGGCCTAAGGAAACATGTACAGTCGTTTAAAGTGGCCTTTCTTGATCTTAGACGAAGTCTTTGGAAGGGACGTATATCTTCTAACATATAACCGTTCTCTAACAGAGGCACTGTCATCTTTCCATGTTCGATTCTTATGTACTCCACAGGCTTCCATGTGTTAGATGAGAAGATCTCAAAAGCTACACATTCACAAAAAAAGTTATCTCCATTATTTATAATCTAACCCCACACTATGACTCTCTGAGTTGCAGCAACACTTACGGTATGGATCAAATGGATGCTTCAAATCGTAGTAACGTTTTCTTTTCATCTTTTGTAAATGTTTTGGATCAGTTAACCAAACGCATAGTGCCTGAGGATCCTGTGATGGTAACAAAAGTAAGAATGACTGGAAGAACCAGATGTGAAAAGTTATAGTGAGATCTCTCTCAAGTTATAACGAGAAACCAACAAAGAGTTGGCTTAGTGATTAAGATTTTAGATTATTTAGTGGATGTTTAAGAAGTGTTATGCTCAATTCTTGTTGGGAGGGAGTTTTCTCTCCGAGAGAGATAGAGATTTAAAAATTATTTTGACCACGAATCAGGAGAAAGCTATAGACGATTTATTAAAGATTTCAACTAAATTTTTTAAATAAATTTGGAAGCTTAAAATTTCTTTTTTGAGACCTATATCTATGTATATTTTTTTCCCGAAATTTTGGGGGTTTAAGGCTAATATTTCATTTGGATTTGTCCGGGACTAGCCAACCTCTTAGTCATGCATTCAAAAATTTATAAAGAGAACTCTAAGGCAGAAATAGAGAGAGTTTGGTATTTAGATTTGTAATGTATACCCTTTTCTCCACCACAAATTGAGTCTAAAGCGAGCTTATTCATTGCATGCTTCTACCACACAAAAATTTGGTCTCATATGCACAAAAGAACAGAACTCTGTAGCTACAAACATAATTTGATCATCACTTACCAATGATCTAACCAAACCGACACCATCTGAAAAGTCCACAAGTGTTAAATAAATAATTTTTTTCTTCGTTGATAACAAAACTCATATATTTCTCCTAGAAGAGAGGAGCAAATACTGCAATCACATTGCCACTAAAAAAGGTTAAAAGAAATTAAATAGTAACAATCCCCCTTGTGATCAACAAAATCCACATATCTAACAAAAAAAAAGGTGATAATTTGAGTACGAACAAAAGCAAACGATAATATGATTATCACCTGAAAAGATAAATCATGAAGCACAAAAGCAACACAAGAGAGACAAAGAAGACTCAAATTGAGAAGCCAAGAAATGTAAGCGATGATCGAAGAACAGAAACAGTGAGAGTGACCTTGGAATATGATATGAAACGAATCCAGAGTATGCAGTACAGAGGCGATGATTTACTATTCCATGATCCAAGGGCAATAGAGGTAAGTAAAGAAAGATGATAAAGAAACTATATTTTATATTCTGACTGTAGAAAAAGAAGGACGGAGACTTCAATACCAACACTGGTTAGTTTTAGAGTCTTGGTCATCGTGAAGATGCATATTAAAAAATATATTGTAGAAAAGTTTGCATGAATACCTTTTTTTGTTGACGTTTATGAAAGAGGGCAGTCTACGATTGACAAATATACCGAGCGAGCGGAGAGGTTTAAGGAGTGTCTGAGAGAGGACAGTTTGGTAATAATGGCTGCATGTTTCTTTAATGCACGTGGAAAATAAGCGGCTGTGATTTGTTCTCAGATAGATTTTCCTACACGAGAGAAAGTCAAGCTCTGACAACAGTGGGGTCGACACCAGAGAGATATTGCGGTAAATCTTTGACAGCGACTGTTGTAAAAAGTAGTACATACAGTAAATTATTAGTATAGTAGTAGGAGCAGAAATGTTGAAACTGTAAGGACGCACTGGCAATTTTCTTTTCCCCTTGTTTGGCCCTAACAAGTACCATCTTATTAGATGTGAGCATGGTTTTTTACTTAACGCTACTTAAAAATTTATAGCAATGTAAATTGCAGAAAAATCAAAATTCAATAATATATATCGTATATTTATATATTTCAAAAAAAAGTTATATAAAAATACTTTTTTCTACTCAAATATACATATATTGTAAGCTATATAAGTTATACTCTTATTTATAAAAAAATGCTAAATAACAGTTTAGTTATATGAATGAGAATGAAATAACATAGCAGATTTATTTTTGTAGACTACAAAAAAATCAGAAAACAAAATTTATAACGAATAATATTTTGTCATACATGAATATTTAGATAGTTACTAGTTAGTGATCAGTGTATAAAAATTTCTTTTATGGAAACAATATACAGCTCATTCTTATGTGTCCACTAAAACTTTGATAATTTTCTTCATTTGATTACAAATTTATATTAATCAGTGTTTCCTTTAATAAAAGAGTTTGCCCACAATTTTGAAGATAGTAATATAATACGAACAAATATAATATATCACAGTTTTCTAATCTATGAATAATAATTAAAAATAATAAAATTATGGTTTTTACCTACAAACACTACAAGAAAACAAAGCATTTACTAGGAAATTTTACTAGGAAAATTCTTCCTCGTAAATTTACTAAGCATTTACTAGGATCTTACGAGGAAAGCAAATTTCCTCGTAAGCTCCTCGAAAACTTACGAGGAAACACTTTCCTCGTAAGACCTTAGTAAATTTACGAGGAGCTTACGAGGAAAAAGTACTTTTCCTCGT